>APFE030221761.1:168148-186159 GCA_000404065.3 Pinus taeda
TCTGACCCCAATTGGATTCTCCAATGAAGAGTTATGCCAAATCTCCCACAGTGACCTGATTATAGACCTTTCCAGAAGAGCGAACTTGTATGAAGTGCCACGTGTCACTATTTAGACCTTTGGCTCTGAAAAATATCTAGAAGAAACTATAGTCCGTCCTCTTTCTGTAACTTTTTGCAAAATTTCAATCTGATGCTCAGAGAGAAAGTTTTGACGATTTTCCCCAAGTCACCTATTTGGAAGGTAATTCAGGAGTCTGCAAAAAGACCAACTTCCTCAGATCGTATCTCCGCAAATATAGCGTAAAAAGCTCTGAAATTCAGACCAGAGCTGCAGCGCAATGTCTTCTCAAATGAATTTTTTTTTCTGACTTCTGAAACATCGCAGAAAAAAATTTATAGCGAAAATTCCACGATGACCTACTTGGAGCAGCGAAACCCTAGAATCCAAAGCTCTGATACCAAATGTTATGAAACCAGCTCAAGAAAACATAGAAAAGATAGATCAACGCCATAGAATTCAGCCTCTTCGAGGGGGAAACCTCCTTTATATTACATAAATGAACAATTCTTGGATGATACAAATGACAAAACCTCCTTTCTATATATAGGAGTCTAAGGAATCACAATATAACCCAGATGACCTAACAATAATAATACAAAGCCACAAAAATAACAATACAGGGATTCTATGGGGTACAGTAATAACAATATGGGGGCAAGAGGGGCACAAAAATATTAATAAGGGGTACAACTACCATAGTAATGGGGTAATCACTAGTATTATAGGGACCCAACAAGTACTCAAGAAACCATGATGCCAACATTGACCCATTAGAAGCATGGAAGATGATCCCCCTCAACCTATGCCAACTCTTCATCATCATTTATGATCACATCATATATTGCTCACCAATCAAAGAGACACATTAAATACCTTGCAACATCTCAACATGCATCATATGCCAATACCTTAGGAAACATAGGGGCATCACCAAGAGACTTTAGCAAGCCAATATTAGAACCAAAAAGACAAGAATGAACTAATGAAAACATATGAGAAGCTCCCCTTGAATTTTTCATTCATCTATCACCATGGGAAACCATATGTGATAGTCTAAGTCAAATACAACATACATACACAATTTTCATTCATAACAACCACCATACACATAGCCACAACTTCCCTGAACATGACATGTCTGTTCTTCTTACATTGGAATACTTATCAAAGTGAAGAGGCAGGAATAATTCTTAACTTTTGTCTTAGATATTCAAAGGAATCATGTGGAAGTGGCTTGGTGAATAAATCAACAACTTGTTCCTTTGAATAAATATATTCCAACTTGAATTTTTGTTTAAGAACCTATTCTCTAAGAAAATGGTATCTGATTGGGATGTGATTATTTTTTTAGTGCATGATAGGATTTTTAGAGATATATATGGCACTACTATTGTCACAAAGAATAGGTGCAACTTGAGGGCTAGTGACTTGAATGTTCTGTAATGTTTGGATCATCAATAGAAGTTAAGTACAAGAAGCAGCAACAACAACATATTTTCCTTCAATATTTGCTAAAGCAATACAACTTTGTTTCTTACTAAACCAAGAAACTAAGTGAGGTCCCAAATAGAATGCTCCCCCATTAGTACTTTTTTGATCATCTACATTACTTGCCTAGTCTACGTCTATTTAACCATTAAGTGAAAAATATGTGTTCTCTGGATACCATAGGCTAAGATCTTGATTTCCTTGTAGATACTTGAATATCCTTCTAAGTGATTTGAGATGAGTTTATTTATGATTTTCTTGGAATTGTCCAAGTATGCCAACTGCATGCACAATTTCTGGTCTTGTACCTATAAGATAAATCAAGCTACCAACCATTAAATTGTATTCAAATTGATTAAATATAGGAGATTCATCATTTTGGTTGAGATTGCATCCTATTACCATTGTAGTGCACACATGTTTACAACCTTCTAGTGAATATTTCTTCATAATCTACTTGAGATACCTGGTTTGAGGAAGGAAGATAAAATCCATAGTTTGATGAACATGAAGACCAATAAAGTATGTTATCTCATGAAGTAAATACAATTCAAATTCTTTCTACATCGATGAAGGAAATCCTTGACTCATAGATTCAACACTACTTCCAAATATGATGTCATCAACATAAACCACTACTACCAAAAGTTTATATTTGTCATATATATATAATATAAATATAATATATATATATATATAATATATATATATCTATATATATATATATAGTTGTTTGTAGATCCTTTCTTGAATCCCTATTACTGAATATACTTGTCAAGATGATAATTCCATGCATAAGGAGCCTGTTTTAACCCATATAATGCCTTATTAATTTTCCAAACAATATTTTTATCATTACCAGGTATGAATCCTTTAGGTTGTTCAATATAAACCTGTTCTTCTAGGTCTCCATTAAAAAATACAAATTTAACATTCATTTGACATACCTTAAAGTTATGAAAACTAGAAAATGAAAGAAAAAAAAATTATGACTTCGAGTCGAGATACAAGCGCACATGTCTCTTCAAAGTCTATCCCTTCCTATTGAGCATAACTTGCATATAAGTCTTGCATTGTTTCAGATTACTTCTCCATTATCATTCAATTTTTTTTATATACCCACTTTGTCCCAATTACATTTTTATTATGCGGCCTTGGTGCAAGTTCTCATGTATGGTTCTTTTCTATTTTATCAAATTCCTCATTCATTGCCTTAACCCAACAAGCATCTCTACTTGCCTAATTCACATTTTGAGGTTCAATAGTAGATAGTAAGGCTTAGTGACTAGGTCATCCAAAAAAAAATCTTGTAGTTCGTCTTCATGCTTCTTTGTCACCTATAATTTGAGATTTAGGATGATTTTTCTAAACATACCTTGATGGAGTCTTTTGTGACAAAGATGGATTTCCATTTCCTTATTTTGATGTTTCTTTTTATTATTCTCCTAAACCTTCTTTGATTTTTGTAGGGAAATGTTAATCATCTGATTGTGCTTCTCTTTTAGAACCTATGGATGCTTCATCAATCACAACATCTATAATTTCAACAATATTTTGGAGCCTTTTATTATAACATTTACATCCTTTACTTCTAGAAAGGTATCCAAGAAGGATTCCTTCATCACCTCTAGATTCAAACTTTCCAATCTTATCATTATTTTTCTTTATCAACATTTGATTCCAAAGATTCTAAAGTGTTTGATAGCTGCAAGTTTACCATACTAGAGTTCATATGGAGTTTTATCATTGTTCACTCTCACATAAGCCTTGTTAAGTATATTCACAACTATATGTATTGCTTCTTCCAAGAAGGTGTGAAGTGTGCTGACTCATCAAGCATGACACACATCATTTGTTGAATCATTTTGTTCAATCTCTCTACCACTCCATTTTTTTGAGGAGTTTTAGCTATGGAAAATTGTCTTTTGATGCCATGCCACTCACAAAAATTAAAAAAATCACCTGAAATAAACTCTCCTCCTCTATCATATCTAAGACATTTTATTTTTAATTCCAATTCATTTTCCACCATAGCCTTGAATATTTAAAATTTTTCGGTTGCCTCATATTTATAATTTAATAAACCAACCCAACACATCTTTCTAAAGTCATCAATTAATAGCATGAAGTATTTCTCACTAGAAGGAGACTTCTTTATCATAGGTCCACATAAATCAGTGTGAATAAGTTCAAGGGGTTTACTTGAAGCACATTCTTTAGCTTTAAACTAAACTCTATATTTCTTACCAAATTGGCATGATTTGTAAATACTATTTTCAAGTGGATAGATGACTGAAAAGTCACGAAATGATCCTTTCTTTCTTGTTTTGTATAGTTGAGGAAAGTTGAGGTGTTCCAATTTTTTTGGTCGGAACCAACTCTCTTCATATTTTCTCAAAAATTAGTGCTCTTTGTCTCTTTCTAGGATATGGACATTTCTTGGAGTTTTGGTTCTCTTGATTATAATCTTACATGTACCACATTTCTTACCACACAATCCTTTGATTTGAACATGACTTCATGCCCGCTATGGCACATTTGACCAACACTTGACACATTGTGTATTAACCCATCAACAAATAATACATTCTTATCCTTGAACTTTTCTTTTAATACCACAAATCATTTTCCTTTAATAGTAGCAAGTGAATTATTACCAAAAGACACATTCTTTTATTTCTTAATTTCGTTAACAGAAACAAAGTTATATTTTTCACCTGTCATATGCTTTGAAAAATTATTGTGAATCTACCTTAGATTATCTTAATCTCGTGCATAGAGTGCTAGACAACAATTTTTTGAGGAAGTGATTTTATTTTTCCATACCTTGGGAGGTTTTTTCTTCTACTAATGTTGATAGGATGAGTTCATCCTACTTTTATGTTCAAATTATTCATGAACAAATTTATTCCAAATATAACATTCAACTTTATTCTGAAGAGGGGAGAAAGCATTATAACAAGATTCCTTTAACATGTTTTCATTATGTTGTTTTCTTTGTTTGTTAGTTATAATAGTTTTATAAGCAACACAACGAACTTATTTGTGACCAAATTTGTGACAAGTGAAGGATTTACCATTGAATTAATACCTGGGAGTATAATACTTTTTTTAGTAGCTTTCCCTTTGTTCATGGAAAGGTTTTTTTTCCTGAGTATATTTTTACCCTTCATTCTTCTCTTGAGTCCTATTTTTCTGGTGAGTGCTTCTTACAACATTGTTGTAGCTTTTTGTAACTACTTCAAAATATTTCACAGGTTTTGATGTTTCACTGTTTTGGTTTGGATTGTATCCAATACATGTCTTGATTAGTGGATAATGTTGTAATTTAATGGTTTTCTCTAATGTTTCAGATCCTTTGGAAACTCTATGATTTAGAGGCTTCTGTTTTCTCAAGTTCCTTTCTTAGACCCACAATTTCAAGTTCTAGGTTTTCGCGGTGCTTTTCCTTTCCTTGGACTTGTTTCTTCAAAGATTGTTCTACTAATTTAGCATTTTCTAGAGAGATATTTAACTAGGTTATTTCTTCAACTCGCTTGTTTTCTTTATACATAATGATTTCCTTTTATTTATTCTTGTTTATGACCCTGAGTCTATCAATTTGTTCTCGATCATCCACAAAGTCATCATCATTAGACTTATATACACATTTTTCTTTGGCTTCCATAAGTAATTAACAATCTTGATTAAATTTAGCATCTTCATCATTGCAAGAATATTCATTATCTTCATTAGTATAATAGTTTTTCTTGCTAGTAAAATGTATTTTCACATTCTTCTTTGAAACATTCTTTCCTTTTTCATGATATTATTTATAAGAACAGTTAGAGGCATAGTGAACTACTCTTCTATAGGAAAAATATTTGAAAGGAAGCTTACCTTTGAACCTACCAATTCCTACTTGGAGCTTCTTCACAAAATTCACTTCTTCTTCATCTAAAATATAAATTATTTGTTTATGCTCTTCCTTTTATTTCCCTTTGTTTGTGGCTTTTAATTCTACTTCTCTAACACCTGAGGTATCCCCTTTTTTGATCTCAAATTTTGTTAAGATCCCATGGAGTTGTTTAATGGTGTTATTCTTTAAATCATTCATTTATTCAATGTGGTTAGTGATCTTAAAATATTTTCAACAACAATAGTTTACTTTATTTCATCACTAATGCCTTTCATTGTGTTAAGATTTTTTTCTATTCTAAGGAAAACATTTTCAATGCTTTCATCATCATGCATCCTAAGAGATTCATATAGAATTCTATATGTTTGAAGTTTAACACTTTTTATCTTAGAGTCACCTTCATAAAATTGAACAAGCTTATCCCATATTGCCTTCATGGTGATCAACAACATGACTTTCACAAACTTGGATTCAGCCAAATCTCCCAAGATAACATTTACAACCTTCGCATTATTCTCATATCGTTTCTTTCCTCCATCATCAATAGGAATAGAGGTTGAGTATTGATATCCATATTCAACAATTGCCCATACATCATCTCCTAGTGCCTGCAAATATGATCTCATTCTGACTTTCGAAAACATAATGTTAGTTCCATTAAACAAAGGTGGCTTGTTAGAATATTCTCCCTCTTGACTACTGATTTTTATAGATTTCCCGTTAAGATTTCGAGCTTCTTCTGAGGGACCTGCTCTCATACCAAATTATTAGGAAAAATATTGAGAGGGGGGTGAATTAGTATTTTTAATTCACTTTAACTTCCAACTTCTCATTAATTAAATTTCATTCATGCAAATCATGTGTGTACTCGATTCTATTGAAATAAAATCATGTATATCCAGTTTACTTAATTTTTCATAAATTTCATAAGTGATTTAACCTAAACAATGCATCATTATTTATTTAGTTATTCATTATGAAATAACCATGAACAATATAAATCATTAGAACATAAGAAACACATCAACACATGAGAACACCAATATTTTAGGTGGAAACCCAATGTGGGAGAAAACCACCATTGTTGTTGTCTTTATATTCTTCTTTTATTAAAAGGAAAAACTTCATTAAATTTTATACAGGCACACAGTCTTACTAGCACGGAGGTACCCACCTACAAGAGGCTACAGCCTCCACTCATTCTCCAAAACCCACTAGAAGGGAGCTACAACCCCCTGATCTTGTTTACCAACTACTACCAGAAGGGAGCTCCTACCCCCTCACTGAAGGTTCCAACCCTCAACAACTTTTGGACTATATTTCATAATGTTTCACACTAGATCCACCTATCTCAAATTAACATCAAAACATGTAGGCCACATTTCATCAATTTGTCACACTCGAACCACACCCAACATTATGCTCATTACTAATTTACCACTTTGAAACCAAATACTGAATCAAATAATCCAATCGTCGAACAAACGAAGAATCATAGAACACTAAATCAATAATAAATCACCATAACAAGCTCATACGAAAGCATAACTATTCATCAATATAGTAAGACATAAATCAATCCACTAAGTAACTGATCGTGAATATAATATGATATAAACATGTAGCCTTACCCTTACTAGAGGAAACAAATCAAGTTCAATTGTAGCATTACATGATCAACATATTTACTTCTCTCTTATAAGCCGACTAGGATCCGAACGTCTTCATTATTGGTGTGTACATCTTGATTAAATATTTTTATATTTAAAGTACCAAGCAGACTAGGATCCGAATATCTTTGTTGTTGGAGTGTACGTCTTGATTAAATATTTTGAGATTTATAGTGTCAACATGAGGTCATCATTTTTTTACAACATTATACAAATTTTTGAGGGAAGTATGACAACATAGATTTATGCAGCCCATGTGGTTGTTATTATTGAGGATCTTAGGCTAGTAATTGAGCACATTCAGGAATTATTAGACAAGATGTAGAAAAAGTTTGAATTTGGCAAAACTTACATGTTGTTGGCCAGTCAACAGTGTGATCTTCCTTCATCAAGTACAAATAATGTTTCTGCAGAGCTTGTCGTCTTGATGAGTGAGCTAATAAGTGATGATTGTGATTGAATAATTTCAATGTGGTTGTTGGTACCAAGTTGTTTGTTTTGAAACTAGAAGGGGATTACCAAAAATTTGGATGTAGTGGACAATTAATACAAGGACATCCTAATTGGCCAATTCATTTGTGTCTATAATTTTGAACGGGAGGTTCTTCATTATGAAATAAAACATGAAGGCCGGGAATGGCACCAAGCCTTCACATAATTGACATGTTGGAAAGAACAACAAGCATTTGAATTAGTTTTGGGTAGTGAGAAAAAGAACTGAGTGGCTTCACTATTGGTGTGGCTAGCATGAAAGCTACTAAAGATGCCTTGCTTCTTGTGGGCTTGAAATTAAGTGATATGGAAGAAGGAAATTCCTATTTTCAAAATGTACCACCCATAGCCAATCTTATATATGAAGAAGAACTTATTGGTTCTAAGTAATCCAAGGAAGGTGAGGCAAGGTGATAATAGGACAATAGAGGAGCAAATTGAAGCAATAGATAGGAGATGGTAGGAGAGTAATGGAGGAAAAACTAGCATAGGATTTGCAACAATATGAAATGACCCTAGCATACAAACAATAAAACATTAGCTTCCCTCTCTAATAGATTTTCATTCAAAACAGGGCTGTGTGTCAAAGCATGTGAGAAGGTCGTGGACGAATGGAACATGAGAGGTACCTGCCCCCCTCTCAATGACAAAGAAGAGTAAGAAGAACACTATAGTGAGGTTGAGTGATGAACCCAACTATCTTAGGGAAATGTATGAGGACATTTTTCATAAAGGATAGTCTGAGAGACTTGAGGATTTCCATGGACATGATCTTGTAGGGGCACCGTGATGCATACCCGAGCCAAGTTGCGAGGAGGTATTTTAGACCATGTTTACCTGCAAGTATATGCCAAAATATTTTTTCTTTAGATTTAACAGTAGGCTAGATATATCTTAGACTTTTTCTTGGTTCATATAATATGTTTCTTGACTATTCCTTGAAAGGTAGTTGAGAGAGTTGTGGAAGATGATAGATGGCTATACCAACTATGTTTTTCCAAAGATAATTGTGATATCCTTATAGAATAGGCCAGACTATGTAGTTGGTGTCTTATAGAAATTATGGATTGTATTGTTCTATGTATATTAATATATTTATGAGTGTGCCTAGGGAGACTTAGATTTTTTAGGTTTCATAGTAGTCACTTATTTGTTAGCCATTGATATGTTATTAGTGGTTTTCTTGATAAGAGAGAAAAAGAAAAAATTGTATCTGATATTCTTTGTGCTTCCTAACCTAGATAGCTATAATTGTCCCCAATATATCACTTGTGTGCTCAGAGTGTTTTCTAAAGGGTGCGATTCACATTCCAGAGGGTTTTATGCAACTAGAACAAAGGCATTACATGAAAACAACAAATTTGGATGATGAATTGACTCAAAGGAGAGACAATTTTATCTCTATTTTTACTTCAACAGAGAGTTGAAGCATTATTGTACCTACCTGATCTATCAGAATCATCAGATGGCCATAACTCAAATATTTGACTCTGTCATATTCCTTTCCTTACTGCAGGCCAAGTATTTGCTTGACATTTTGAATCTCATCATTTTCCATGATTTGTTTATGGCTAGATTTCATTAAATTCAACAATTTTCCTCTGGGAGGGAACACACCACAATGATTTCGACTATCAACAACCAATCCTGCCATCTGAACCATAAAGACGACGAAAACTTACACTCGAACTGGCAAAGGAAATGAAACCCTGTGACAATATTTAGTACTACCTCATTGCATATAAGCCTTGCTTTAATAGAAGGGTGAATGCACGTACACACATTAACATAGTTCTAGTCCATACAAAATTTATGACAACGTGGGGTGGTCAATGTCAACAATCCTGTCAGTGTTTCTTTGCACCTTTTGGGCCAATTGCTAATTATTTTTATTACTATCACAACCACATTAAAAATATTAGTGTGGCTGATATAAGCCGAAAGCTTCATTTGTACGTACCATCCATAAATATAGAATAATAGAAATATTATTACAAAAGAACAATTACAATAAAAATATTACTATTATCAATATAACTAAGAATAATTATCTGTTTATATTAATTATTATTTAATGTTAAACGTAATTTATTGTTATTAATTTTAAATTAGGTAATAAATACATTTAATAAATAATATATTATCAAATAAAAAAATAATAATAATTATTATAAATAATAATTTAATTATAATAAAATAAAAATTAATACTTAATATTAATTAATGATAATAATTCTTAATAATTAATAAAAATCATAACAATAATTATTTATGAATAAACATTATTATTTATTAAAAAAAATAATTATTATTAATTATTATTTCCAATAATTAATAGGAATAAAATATTAAATCAAACTAAATAATTACAATAAATGTTTGTATGAAATCTGGTGGCATGTCTTTTGAATAATTTCAATGGCCTTATACAACTTCCAGTAGCCTTATACAATTGACACTATACAACCTTACAAAACTGCCACCTGTACAACCGTGTCACCTATACAACCATGCAAGGCATCCTTCCTCATCTCCTCCTTTCTTTAGAGAGGCATTGGCTTTCTTCTTCGCGTGGAGCATGAACCCATAGTGACTCCATGTAAATGAGAACACACAACCCATATAGTGAAAGTAAGCATGTACAACAATGATAACCCGCAATCCATATAGTGAAAATAAACATGTACGATAGCATGCGACTCTCAAGTAAGGGTTCCTACATAGGCTATTACTAATCAGGTAAGGGTTCCTACATAAGCCATTAATGATCCTCGCTCACTGGCTCTAATTCTTATATTGACAAAGATGCTGAGGAATTTGGTACTAATATTATTCTGAAGAACTTGACACTTTGCTCAACTTAGATGAAGCGAAGAAAATTACTGAGGCAACCAACTCTCTTACCTTTTTTGATGCTACAAAATCTTACTGTTTTAACGCTTCTTGAATCAAAGTTTGCTCGCTCTACTAGCGTTAGGGATTTACGTATGGTGCAGGGAGGTCCTTACATAGACCACGAAAGTCTTTACACTTTGACTTGACGAATGAAGACACTATCAAATAGGTACTCCTATAACGAAAGTAATCACCAAGTATGGAGTGGCTTTCATCGTGGAGTTGCTTGTGCTTTATATAGAGATAGATATGTTGATAGATTTGAAATGAGATTTACTACCTTTGTTGCTTAATCCTGGAGGTTACTGGCATCATCACCTGAATTTGGAACTGTGGGTAACGCTTAAACAGGGTATCACTTTAAAGATGGAAAGAATGTGAGGCGACTGAGTCATCCCCTTGCTATTGCTTTTCCTGATGTTACTAAAACTGGATCACATCATATTAGCAGAAAATCGAACCAATCATCTAAAATGAGAATACTCAAAATGGTGGCCCACTTCCTTCAACTTTTGCCACATGCGGGTCCATTCTTCCATTTTAACACTATTAAGCAATCTTATCAAAACCCTTTTTTGACAACATCAGCAGATTGTACAAAAATTAAAAATTATGTATAATCAAGGACATCCTCATAATGAAGCTCAATCTCATCACTAATGATAACAGGAACACAATGGCTAGCAATAGCATCAAAGAGTCGATTTGAAGAGAGTGTATTGCCTGCAATGTTTAGGAAAAACTTTGAAGACTGCATGGCTTCAATCGCTTTCCTTATTCCATCCCTCTGTGTATTCCCAGAAGTGAAATGTACTTCCTTTTCATCCTTTAAAAGAGCATAGAGCTTTTGTCTAATGTATCCACCCTGATAATTATAAACCAAGTCAGAAATGGACATTAAAGGTAAATTCAAGATGTTAGCTTTTGAAACAAAATAAATATGGAATCAAATTCATGGGCTTGTGGTGCCTCAAAAAGGCATTCCTACTAGCAAAAGAATACAAAGAAAACCAACCGGGTGCATTCAAGCACACTTTAAAGAGGCCAAAATAATGGTGGATATAATTGCATTTGGATTCAAGAACTCACATGCTTCGTGAAAATAGCACCTCGAAAGAAAAGGAGAATGTTTCGGCTTTCAAATTATGAAGAATCCTTTGCAAAGGAAGGAACAACATTCTTGTAAGGAGCCACAACATCCTTATCCACGTTGCCTATCAATGGTGAATATTGTTCAAAGTTAGCTACAATGAACATTGCCAACTGAAGCTACTCCCATGCTATTACCATGTTATTTGGATGATGCATAACTATAACATGATTCTTCCCCCTTGTTCTCCTCCAAACCTCCTGACCCATCAAAAAATGCACCAATTTCTCTTGCAAAAGTTCATTTTTACTCTTACTCCCATGGGTCTCAACTTTTGAATGCCTGTTATATCTCAATGAAGAAAAAAATGGCACAAAGAAAACATCAGCCTCTTTGAAATTTTCAAACATAACAAAATGAAATTCAGGTGGCAGATTATACATAAAAACACTCAACACCACATCTTTCGGGTTCCCCTCTTTGTTGTTTGGCTCTGAACCTATGGGAGTTCCGTTCTTATCTGTAAATTCATCTTTCCGGATTCTAGAAGAAGAGATTAAATATGGATGAAATTCATTTGAAATTTCATACAACAACTTCTCATTCTCTAAGATAAATTTTACCTTAGGATTTGAGATTGGTGAATATTGATCTTTGCCAAGAGGCTAACTTGAAATTTGAAGAATACCTAGAGAGTTGAGTAGAGCCAATGCCGAGATCAGAAAAAGAAGGCATAGTGTCAATTTCTTAGGTTGAAAACATTTGGAATGCATATTTTTCTTAGTCATGGTTAACCTATATCGACTCAATATGAATCAATAGGATTCCCCTTAAAATCCAATTACACAAAAAATAAAGATGGGTATGGACAGAAACACCTAAAAAACTACAGTTCCCTTGGGCTTGAGCAATGTTTAATGGAATGACACATAGGTAAGAAAATATATATTTTTTCTTAATAACTTGCACAAGAATAGGGATGGTTCATCACTGAACCAGTAAGAAAAATACAATTTGCATCATATTCAGATCTATATGCTTCTCAAAAAAATATCATATAGATCTTAACTTTCATGCAATGAAACCAATTTCCATGAGATAAGGTAATAGAGAAATGCGCCAATTTATCATAAACATGTAATAGAAAAAAAATATGTGTATTGAAAAAATATTAAAAAACCTAATCCCTAGGTTTTATGGAGGCAAGATGGGCTTCCATAAAAACATTTGTAATAACTCCTCTTTTCCAATTGGGTTGACTTTTGAAAATACCTTGCAGAAATCACTAACCATGCTTATTTATATTTAATTCATAAGCAGGGCGGCCCAATAGTTGACGATGAAGGGGGAGAATTTGTCTTACAGCAGCAGAGAAATAGGGTTGAATCTTCAACAACCCCTCGTAGAATTCCTCAATGAGATACTTGGATATATTTATGCAATTGAATCTTGATAAGCCTCAATGAACTATAGATTCTAAGGTCGATTGGGGTAGAAATGAAAGGAAAATGCTAAGAAAGTCTGGTTGGGTATCCATCAACATGACTATGAATGGCTTGTGAGTCTTCTATAGACCATTTCTAGCTATCAAGAGAAATAGTACACCTACTCTATGTAGGTCAAATGGGTGCCACGGGTGTTTTATTCAATAATTTTATTAATATATTTTATATCCTATTAGTATATTTAATATTTCCGACACATCCTTTTTCTTAGCCCATTTTACTATTTTACAGAGTTCGAGAGGTGTGAGAACTACTATCAGTAAACATTGGGAATGATTTGTGTGTGATTCTAGCTTTATATCCAACTGTAGATACATAAATATTTTCTTTGTCAACAATTCAGGTACCCCTCTAATAGATGCATAATAGACAGAGTTGTGGGCTTGAAAATTGAGTTGACATAGGTTGGAACATAGATTCGACCTTGTTAGGTTTTTAGAGTGCTGGTTTGACTGTACATAGACATGGTAACTTATACCTCCAGCTTCTGGCAACAAGGATGAGCCCTAAGCTATGAGACGTCAGTTTGACCTGAAGTAAGCACTGAGAACTGGCTACCTCGATTTCTGCCTTAAGAAATGTTTTGGATTTGAAATATCCAATGTTTGCTGCATGAAATATGTGGATTTACTTATGTCATTTGGATTTGTTGCAGTGCTTTGTGTTTTTTTATAATAACCATATGGTTAAATGTTACAAGTGCAATTCTGAGGTGAGTAATGTTGTGGGCCTCTTCATCCCTCTCACACTTTATGGTGTTTGGTTGTTTCTTTAATGGTTTTTAGACAACCGTTCCACCATTTTGTCAATACCCCATATGTCATCACCGTTGCTTTCACAGTCGATGGGTTTCCATTGAAAGCAATGTGCCTGACCTCCCAAACCAAGTTCATGCCACACTTGCCTAAAAAAACATTTATCTACTCTATCTATAATGGTCATCTAAATGTTGTCTCTCGTCTCTATTTTATCAAGTGGTCAATATTTTTATGATATATTCCATCTTGCAAACTATTATTGTCTTGAAGTTACTGATTCTTCTTCTTTTGTCATGTCTTCTTGCAAATTTGAATGGGCATTCTCTTGCAGGCCATTTCAACTCCTTTATGTATAGTATTCTTGCAAATTTGACTGTGCATTCTCTTGCAGGCCATTTCAACTCCTTTATGTATAGTATCAACCTTCATATGGCCTCATAGTGCAAACTTATATCTATTTTGGGGGAGAAATGTTGCCATCCAACTGTCTTGCAGTGTCTTTCTTAGTGTTGCTCCCAATTGTTGCTCCCAATTGAGCTTTTTTTTTAACTTGATGCTTAGGTAACTATATTCCTCCTCAGTCTCAAATGCCTCTTTTTTAATTCAATTGAGGGATGAATTGATATGTGTCTGAGAGAGAAGATGAGCTCTTCAATCTTTTCAATGTTACCTTCTTTGCCTAATTCTTTGTAGAATGTTTCGGTGCCTAAAGGTGTTCTTGTAGGATATTTAATGTTTTTTTATTAGAATGATGTTGATCTCAGTTGTACAAATTAAGGTAATCCTCATATATGTACTTTTGTTATATTATTTCCTGTTGCAGGTTAGTTACAAAGTAAAGATATCTACAATGAAGCAGACAAAATCTCAAAGTGAATATGGTTATCATCAAATGGACACACAATCTCAATGGTCGCTATAGTAATATTTACCTTATTGTTTGTTTTGCAGTCGGGTTTATAGAAACAACATTACTAGAAAGATACCAGATTTTATTGGAAACTGCTGAAACCAACTTAAAGGCGTGTGTGATCACTTTTTTGTGAAACACTGATCATTTTTGGGTATCCTCGATACAGAGTATCATTTTTTGGGTATAAAATAATTATTCACTGTTGTTTTTAAGATATTTTTTATATTTTATATTTAGGTAATTAGTCTATAAGTTTGCGTTTTTCATTTTAGACTTTGCAATTTGTTTGATTATGACTATATGCTTTTATATTGATTATATTTTAAGAATTGTTGTATCACTTTATGCCAGCACATATTTTTTATCTCCATCCTTATGTTGAAAAAGGAAAACCATAATTGTTGGTATCATATCCATCTGTGTTAAAATTAGCACCTACTTCCAACTATAAATATTGAAGAGTTGCCAAAATCAGTTTCTTGTAACCTCTTTGCTTGGCTGCAACTTCATTGATTTTTGGTCTTTTAATTTACTTCACAAATAGTCATTTAATGGGGTGTTGTAAATTTACAACAATTCACTATTGTATCGTGTCTTTTTTAAGTCAAAGAAATGTTAAAAATCCACCATTTTTCAATAGAACTTATAAGTAGGATAAGGGTTGAGGCAGAGCTACAATATGCAAACCATTTATGGTTATGATGAATTTGTACAAGAGGACTTTCAAGAACTTTTCGATGACATAGTGATTAAGAATGCAACATTTATAGTACACTTTTCTCTATTTCTAGAGGTGCATCCTTAGTAGTTCAGTATCTGCTATTTCGTTTCAAGGTGTTGTTCTTATTGTTTTCAGTTCTACAGTGTTTACTGGTTTCTTTTTCTTTGCAAAACTGTAAAGTGGAGTATGGCAGGTTATGAGAATCATATGTCTAGTTTAGTGTCTATTCTTAAAATATTTATAGCATGTATGTTCATGACTGATGCGTTATTTTGAGTGTTGGTTATTGACATGCAGGAAGCCCCATGTTGCTCCAACTTTTAAATATATTACCAATTAGTTTGATCATTGTTGTTCACTGCTTTTATTTCTAGAGTCTAGACTGACGTTTTAGATTTATGTTCGTATTGGGGTGTTTTCTCTTGTATGCATATTCTAGACTATGCTTCTAACTTTGAAAATTGCCACCTTTAAATTTCGTTTCTTGCTAATTTGGCATTGGTCATTGAATGAACAGAATGAAACCTAGGATGGGCTAGAATTTCTAAAGAATCAAATACATATCCATGTCTATAAAACTGCATGATTGCTGGTTATAGAAGGCAGCGTTAAGCTTTATTTCAAGTGTAATGGTGCTCAGTCTATACTTGGCAGGTTCATAATAATCATGTCGAGGCTTGTAGAATGGCCTTCATAGCTCAATACGGGAACTTAATCATGGTGCTCATGATTGAGTAGTGTGCAAAGGATTATTGGAAGTCCTCTTGAACAAGCAGAAGGTCAGAGAATCAACAAGAGAAATGGGGGAATGTTGTTGTTGTTGCTCAAGGGAAGATGGTTACAATGAGTAAAGCACAAGGTGCATTTGTGCTCACTATTGTTGTCCATCATGCATTGGATGTTACTGTGGTTGGGTATGGTTTGACTCCCTTAATTCATTCCTTCTCTTCTGAAAAATCTAACATAATTTTATTCTTTTGCATTAGCAGTTTTTTTTTACTTTCATAAATTGGTTGTTTGATGTGCACTAAGAAACTATTTATTTTACTGACCTTCTATCTGAGAGGCTACTGAATGAATTCCTTAGTTAAAAGTATCCATGCACTATAGTCCTATTGGCTTTTCTTTTCAAACTCGCCAATCTCCTGATCCTCAAGCCTCAAATCCTCACTTTTTAGGTTATCACACTCATTGGAGACTTATTTCCTTAGGATGAGCAACAAGCTGCACACTCTAGCTTGTTGGGTGGTGGCATAAAGAGATCCTCAATGAAATCAGTTACTTAATACGCCTTATATATAATATATATATATATAATATATAATATATATATATCATATAATATATTATAAAATATAATATATATAGATTCTTATCAAATAAGGAACCAATAGTTGTTTCTGTAGGTGAAGCGTAAGAGGCCGCAACATCTATTGAACCATATCCCGCTACAGATCTAGATGCACAGTAAGAAGTAGTGGTTTCACCCACCCGTAGAGGAAAAGTTAGAGGCAATAAAAGAGACGGTAAAGGCAGCAAAACCAAAAGCATAGATTCTATTTTCCAGAGACCAATCAATTTGCACAAAGCCTACGAATTCGGATATGGAACATTAGCACCCACAGTTTGAGGCCAGTCATATCTGCCCTTGGTGATAGAGCCTACCATATTTGTTGATCGATCATGGAGTTTTCGACATCGATTGAGGATATTGGATTACATTATAAGATAGGAATGTTGCACCGACTAGAGTGAACCAATCACATGCCAGTCACTTCAAGATGCCTAAAGTGTATAAACCGTCAACCAATAATGCATCAATATACCTAAGCTAGTTGAATGAATCTCTTAGCTGTAGAAAACAGAGACAAATGAACAGATGAAAGAAATAATAAAAAGAACCCTTGCCAAGATTCGCCAAGATATGAAAAACTGAATTTTGGATTGAATGGATGATTCTCCGCGCTGATATTTATTCATGTGTTATTACATTATTTTTATATCATGCCTATCTATCGTTACATAACCGAATAGATAGAACCACCTAACTACAATTCAGTTAAAGAAAACCTAACTAATTTGTTGTCAATACTAACAATCTCCACCTTGACAACAATTTCCTAATTTCTTGCCCATGCCCATTCATCACCTTTTCTGCAAGCCAAGAGAAGCTAAACACCACTGCAACTTCTCTACTATTACTGGCTTTGTGAATATGTCTACACAATTCTCTCGTGTATGGACATTTTTAAGAGCTACTCTTCCGCCATCGATCACATATCTCAAAAAATGATACCTTACATCAATGTGCTTGGTTCTGCTGTGATAGGCAGGATTTGTAGCCAAGTGAATAGCACTTTGACTGTCACAAAGTACATCCACTTTCTCTTGCTTTCTCCCAATTTCATCTAGCAAACCCTTTAACCAGATTGCTTCTTTACTGGCATCTGAGGCAGCTATATATTCGGCTTCAGTAGTGGACAATGCAACTGTTTCTTGAAGCTTTGACATCCAACTA
>APFE030221762.1:8806-19936 GCA_000404065.3 Pinus taeda
CATAACCTTGACGAATTCTGATTGAGATAGACATCCTAATAGAGTATTGACAACCTTTGCATTTGTTTCAAACTGCTTCTTCTCAACTGGATCTGTGGGAGTTGTTGATGGAAAAGTGTACCCTGTATCTATGATATCCCCGAATTTTGTACCAAGAGATTGAAGATAGGCAGTCACTCTTATCTTCCAATAGACGAAATTGGTCCCATCAAAAATTGGTGGCCTGATCGATGCTTCTCTCTCGTAGTTGCTCATGATTATAGATCTTCCTTCAAGCGATCAATCTTCTTATGAAGGACCTTCTCTCATACCAATTGTTGAAAATAATACTGAGAGGGGGGGGGGTGAATCAGTATTATCAAATATTTTCAATAAACACTTGCAGATATGACTAATGAAACTTGTATATACCTTTCATACTTTAATGTAATTTATTCTTTAGATGTTAACCATTAATCTGTATGACAGAACCATATAATAATAAACAAGAACAAGAAACATAGACAGTCACACCAAAGAACACCAGATATAAGGTGGAAACCCAATGTGGGTGAAAACCACCTGCTGCAATATGTCTCTATCTTCTTTCAAAGAAACTTCTTTTTACAATGATTTTATACTGGTGCAGTCCTTTTCCAGTACGCAGGCTGTAACCTACAGAGAGCTACAACCCTCTCTCGTTTTCCAGCTTCTCCTGGAAGGGAGCTACAACCCCCTTAGTTCTTATACTAGTTGAGATACTAGTATGTAGGCGACTACCTGCAGAAGACTACAACCTTCTCTTCTGTCCAGGGACCACGTTTCATAAATTTTCAGGCTAGATCCATAAATAATATCAAGAATTTCTGCATCAACCAATCACCTTTTCACCAATCAAAACTGAATCAAAATAAACACTTCTCTGATTACTGTACCCAAATCATAATAATAGTAATCACACCGCACTTCTGAACCCAGAAAAATGTAGCAATAAACAAAAGTAGTTAGAACATAAATCAAGAGATGCATGCTACTTCACTATTCAGAAACCTGTGTGCATATGCTTCTGTGTCAATACTGACCTGCGTATAGATTTATAAATTCATTCTTTCAAACATTCAGATATTTGTTAACCCAGATTATCAGATTTATAGATCAAGCATGCGCCACATATCACAGATCAAAATCATATAGAGATACCACTATTCCAGCCTTAAGATTTTGACCCATCAATAGAACTTATCCTTCTCCTTGTGCTGAGGTTCCTTCTTCATTTAGATCCAGATCTGCACCATAACCCAATCACTGTATTCTAGATCTAGCACTTTATCAGATATTTAATAATTCAGAAGATGCCATGCCAAATGATCTCCTTCCTCTTTAATAGCCTTAAGCCTTTCACAACACCACGGACCAAAAACCATAAAAATTCAATACCATGGACCCAATACTTGGGATCAACACTTATGACGAGATACCATGGCCCAAAACCATAGGTTCAAATACCAAGGACTAAATACCATGGACCAAAACAATAGGATCAAAAACTGTTGGACTAATACCATGAACCAACCATAAGATTTCCCATGTGCATGCGCTTTTCTCTACATGAAAGTGCGTGAACTTTTCTCTGCATGGAAGGAACTTGTTTTTCTGCATGAAAGTGCATGAACATTTCTCTGCGTGAAAGGAACTTTTCTCTGCATGAAGGTGCATGAACTTTTCTCTGCATGAAAGTCTGTGAACCAGAAAATAACTTTGCTGCACTATAATCTATCATCTGAGATGAGTGGGTTGCCATCAAGTAAAACATATGTGTCATAATGCCAACAAATTCTTCCATAAAAAATTGCCCAAGTGATAATTTGTTTATGAGAGCAAAGCCATTGATACCATACAAATTGATTTGGTTCCAAATATAAAATTGTAATACGTACCTTTTATGTGTTTTGCACATTATTGAGATTGAAAAATTGCTCCATCTGCAATATACATGTTGTGGGATCCTTGCCATCAAAATTCCTCATATCGATTTTTTGAATATGGTGGGTCTTCGATCCCACATTAGAGTCTATGAAATCATGATTAGCATTTCTTTTATTCGCATCATGAGTTTCCTTTACTACCCTTTCACCATTAATAAGTATTTCTTGTAGAAAATTTGTCAATTATGTCTTCAAGTCTACCCTATTTGTCTTCAAATCTGTCTTCAAATCTATCTTCAAATCATCCATCTTAGCTTCCACGCCCTTTATCTTAGATTCCATGCCATTTATCTTAGCTTCTGTTAGCTTTTGTGAGAGTGGCATTTGTTGCACTTGGTCTTGTAATTTTGATATATCATGTAGCATGTCTTCCTCTTCTTCATGAGTCATGCTAGAGCTTTCAGGTTGCTTACTAGGTTTTTTCATTTTCCTTCCTCGGCCCATCAGTTACTGATAATAATGCTCTACTATGCCTTTTTAATTCCTTCAAAATATTTTTTCAAACCATGCTTAAGAAATTTTTTTATAAAAGCTACACATTGTTTTTCACTTTGTAGGAGCTTGATATTGCCTTTGATGTGTCTCTACAATTTCAGATCACCTAGTTCTAAAATTGTGCCCTACAGTGGCCCTCTGTGTCCTCTTTCCAATGCCAGTAGTTTGATCCAAATTGGATTCTCCAAGGAAGAGCTATGCCAAATCTCCCATAGTGACCTGATTATAGACTAGTTCAATAGAGTGAAATTGTATGACATGCCACATGTCCCTGTTTTAACCTTTGGGTCTAAAAAATATATACATGAAACTACAACCCATCCTCATTTTGTACCTTCTAATAAAACTTCAATCTGATGCTCAGAAAGAATGTTATGATGATTTTCCCCAGGTCACCTGTTTGGAATGTAATTCAGGATTCTGCAAAACAACCAACTTCCTCAGATCATATCTCCTCAAATATAGTGCGAAAAGCCCTAAAATTCAGATCCAAGGTTTAGTGTGATTTCTTCTCACATGGTTTTTTTGTTTAGTGTGATTTCTTCTCACATGGTTTTTTTTTTTTTTTTGCTTCTGAAACATCATAGAAAAAAAATTATAGCAAAAAAGCCACGATGACCTATTTGGAGCAACGAAACCCTAGAATCCAAAGCTCTCATACCAAAATGTTATGAAACCAGATCACAAAAAGATAGAAAAGATAGATAAACACCTTGTAATTCAGCCTTTTTGAGTGGGAAATCTCCTTTAAGTTACACAAATGAATGATTCTTTGATCATTCAAATGACAAAACCTCCTTTCTATATATAGGAGTCTAAGGAGTCACAATATAACCTAGCCAACCTAACAATAACAATATAAAGGCACAAAAATAACAATAGAGGGATTCTATGGGGCACAGTAACAACAATATGGGGACAATAGGGGCAAAATAATATTAATAAGGGATTCAAATACAATAGTAATGGGGTAATCACTAGCATTATAGGGAACTAACAGGTAGGATGTGTAGGTGGGTAAGTAGATGATTGCTTGCAGAATTATGTATGATGACTGATTATCCAGATTATCAAGTCATATACTCTCATCATCAGAAGCACTTAAAGTATGGATTGTAATTGAGCAGTTACATAAAGTAAACTAATTAACCTCCTCACTCATTTTTCCCTAAATTTTACAAATTTCCCTAAAGTACTAAAGGCACCAACAACTTGCAAGTTAAAGGGGCTCAGAGCATTTCTCTAACTTTTGGTGGGACTGGACCCTCGGCCCAATAACTTGTGAGGCCTAAGTGCTAAAACCCCTTCATCAAAATTCACCTTGCTTCATAATTCATTCATCCCCTTCAAATCCTTTTCCTAAAGCAAAATCACTCTTTTACTTAAGAAAAATAAATGGTTCTTTATAAAATCCCCCAAACACATTTTAGCCTAAGTCATAATGTTGGATGATGAATGTATTTTCAGAAACATTTACTTAGCACATTTTCTTTCCATGTGTTGACAATAATACTGAGAGGGGGGGGGTGAATCAGTATTATCTAATTCTTTTGCCAAATCGTTCTTATTTATACTTTGAATTATTTTTGCATACCAATACCATAAATAATGAGCATGAGCAAGAAAAGCAGACAGTCACATCAAAGAACACCAGATATAAGGTGGAAACCCAATGTGGGTGAAAAACCACCTGCTGGAATATGTCTCTATCTTCTTTCAAATTAGAAACTCCTTTTACAATGGTCTTGTACTGGTGCAGTCCTTTACCAGTACGCAGGCTGCAACCAGCAGAGAGCTACAACTCTGTCTCGTTTTCCAGTCTCTCCTGGAAGGGAGCTACAACCCCCTACTCCTTTTCAAGGACCACTTTTCATAAATTTTCAAACCGAATCCATAAACATCAAATGATCATCAAGTACATGTAGATTTCACAGTTAACAGCAGTAACGAGATCAACAACACAGAACTAAACCCAAAACACCTTATCAATAGAAAAATTCAGTCAAAAAATAGATACACAACTTTCCTTTCTTTGCCTGGGTCGCTACGCACTTCACCCTCTGCTTCTCTGCGTATACCCACAGAGTTCCTTCTACTGCACTATGTGACCACGCACTGCTTCTTCTACTGTGCTGCGTACAGTACGCACCCAAATGCACTCTCACGCCGTGTACTGTCACAGTAGGCACGCACCCAAAAAGACTATCACGCTGCGTACGTTTACTGTGCGTACGCTCCTGAACCATTGCTGCTCTCCGTACCCATGCAGTTCGCCTATTTCTGCTTTGTGTACCCACGCAGTCACCCTTCTTCTGCTCTGCGTACCCACGCAGCTCGCCTTCTTCTGCTCTGCATACCCACACAGAGGCACCGTTAAACACCTGCGTACATCAGATTAGGGCCGAATTTGCAGATCACCAGTGTGATACAGTTAGACAGATGCCTAGACCTGATTAAGCGCTCGAGAGATCACCCTTCACAGATTCGCTTTCCACTTCACTTTCATATAGATCAAGCTTTTTGAAACAATAACCCAAATATTTCATATCTTAAGATATTCAACCCAAAAGCATACCCAAGCCAAATGATCTCCTTTGCTTTATATAGGCAAGCTCTTCCTCAAATCATGGATCAATACCACGGGCCAAAACCATAATAACACAATACGGTCGTCTAAATACCAAGGGTTAAACATAAGAAACCCACGTGAGCGCGCTTTACTACCTTGAAGTGTGTGCACTGGGGGTACACACCTCATGAATGGGTAACTTGCGTATCTAGACGCGGTCCCTGCATGGCGTACCTGCGAGTACACATCTTCTGAACTGTTCTCCTGTGTACTTCTTAATTCTCATCATATTGAGAGCCATGCCATGGGTGTTGCCATCAAGTACAACATCTGTAACATATAACCATACCAGAAACATAATGCCAACAATCCTGATGGAGGCTGACCTTGCATGTGGGCATTTGAAGGGAAGGTCGACTCATGGTTAAAGGCTTATGCGATGGAGTTGAGGGCGTGGGCAAGTCGGCTAGGAAACCCAGACTTCGCCCCACGCTTGGTATAAATAAGTGATGCATTGAATCATTCGACATTCAATCCAACATCGCTCATCACTGAAGAAGAAGTGCGCAGAACAGATGAAGGTGACGCAGCAAGGAAGGAGGGCACAAATTGGTGATGCACCCGTTCTTGGGTGAAGCCGCATGAAGGAACGCACATCTTGCTCTTGGGTGAAGGGTGCAGGCAGGGTTGCCCGCCGCTTAGAGAAGGGCGTGCAAGGGTGTGCGGCGCCCGACTTTGTGCGACGACTTGGCATGGGTTTTGGGTGACTCGAGGAGCACCCGCCCATTGTGCAAGTGTGCACGAAGGAGAGTCGGTTGACACGGTGAAGGCGTGCGGACTGGTGAGGGCACACCGTTGACATAATTCCAACAATGCTCATCGGCACCTCTGCACGGTTGCCGCACAACTCACCAACCCGTCGTTCGCCTCGTCGCACATTTTCACCCGCCTCGCACTTCATTGGTCATCAAACTCCCAAACCGTGTATACTTGCCCACACACATTCCCACTTGCCAACCCTTTGGAAACACACAAATCGTGTGAAACAGCACGTATTACCGCCTGCCCAACTCTATGACCTTTGGTTCCAACCTTGGTCTCCACCGTTCGGTTGTGCACGGTGCACCCTCACCCGTCCGCACGCCTTCACCGTGTCAACCAACTCTCCTCCGTGCACACTTGCACGATGGGCGGGCGCTCCTCGAGTCACCCAAAACCCATGCCAAGTCGTCGCACAAAGTCGGGCGCTGCACACCCTTGCACGCCCTTCTCCAACTGGTGGGCAACCCTGCCTGCGCCCTTCACCCAAGACCAAGATGTGCATTCCTCCGTGCGGCTTCACCCAAGAACTGGTGCATCACCAATTTGTGCCCGCCTTCCTTGCTGCATCATCTTCATCTGTTCTGCGCACTTCTTCTTGAGTGATGAGCGATGTTGGATTGAATGTCGAATGATTCAATGCATCACCTGTTTATACCAAGTGTGGGGCGAAGTCTGGGTTGCCCAGCCGACTTGCCCACGCCCTCAACTCCATCGCACAAGCCTTTAACCATGATTCGGCCTTCCCTTCAAATGCCCACATGCAAGGTCAGCCTCCATCAGGTTAAACCCATGCTTCACGCCATATAAATGCTCGCCCTCTCCTTCTACCATGCACATAATACCATCACACGCTCATGAGAGATCTCACACTTCAACCGTAGAATGCAGGTCGCTACATCCTCCTCCACCTGAAATCGTTGTCGTCCCCGACAACATACCATCGTGGCAACAATCTGTCACCAAGATCACCATACCAAGGTATACACCTCATTGGTATGTCATACATCGGAAATCATCTCAATCCATGATCATCGACCACTCTATCACAATCTCCACATGCTGCTCTCCATCGTGGAACGTTGGCCCCTCCATCTCGAGCTACATGCCCAGTGCAACATCTCGTGTCGACCTCATCATGTGTTGTCCTCATGTGAACTGCTACCATGATACTCCAACATAATGCTAACACATCTCTGTACACTTCTGGACCCCATGTTTGAACTACTCGGGTGATTAGTCCAACTGCCATGCTCAAACCATGAGAGTGAACATCCTCATGCCATCCCCAGTCGTTTCTCAGAACATCCTGTCACATCATCAACTCGATCAAGAATCCATCTCCATACAAGTAAGCCATGCTCAAGTCCATGAAGTAGCCCTCATCTCATATGCAACATGTCATCCATGATGTTTGGTGTCAATGTGCTGCATGAAACCAGCCACATATATCCCAACATCATCCATATGTGTGCCTCGTCAATATGAAGAGACCATCTCATCAAACTCCAACTCTCGGTGTGCCACATCCAGGTCCCTGAAGCAACCTCCATCATATCTGCAATGTGTCATCCCTCAAGTCTGCCATAGAAACAAGTATATACCTATCTCATCTATCCATGTGCTGCCCATGATCATAGATCAATCAGCTCCCATGTGTCAAAAGTGGTTGAGTCTCACTCAAGCCATGCCCAAGTGTTGCCACCAAGGCATCATCATCGTCGTAACTCCATCACTCCAAAGTGTCTCATATCGATCCTCCACATCGAGTCACTCTTTCAAGCCATTCCCACACATGTACTTGAAAGTATAAACCCCATCCTGCATCAAAGTCTCTGACCTCAGCTCCTCAATGCATCAGATCCTCTAAGTCCACCATATATGAAATCCCCTTGGAAGTCACAACCTCATGTCATCATGAGCTCCATGAGTCATCCCAACCCAACATCTCAGCAAGCATTCAAGTCTCGGCCCAAAGGTCTCTGCAAGTTGCCTTAGCTCTCCATGTAGTAGGAATTCTCCATAGTTTGCTCACAACTCTATCTAAGTCCATGGCCTTGTTGTACAAGAGTCCACAACCTCTCCATCGGCTCATACATAAAACATCTCCATGTCACACTAGAAAATCCACCTACACAACATCCTTGCTTTGGCACTCCTCATTGGATTCCCATAAGTGAAACCTCTACAAGTGCTCCCACATAATGTCCCTGCATAAGACTGTCATGCTTCATGTCTCCAACCCGATGTCCATGACTAAGTTGTCCATGTAGTCCAACCAAGTAGACCCATCACAACAATCGGTCATCCCTATCCAAGCTACAATCTTCGGTCTAGTGAACTCGGTCACCCAACCATATCATCATGTCATGAGTCTCTTCCATCATAGCTCCTCCACTGAAGGTTCCACCAAGACTTGCTCTTGGACTCGGCCATGAGAAGTCCACCCAAGTAACTCAAGTGTGTGCCCTCTGTCCATGAGTCATGCCGAGCACTTAGCGAATGTGACTAAAGCATGACCCATTCATCTGCAACGATCATCGTGTCCCTCCCTTGTCACGGGCCTTTGTACCTTCTACCATAAGGTCACAAACAACCCCAACAAGTCCTGCAACAGTCAACAATCCTTGCTTCCCCATACAAGGTCTCATCATAAACATCCATGGTAAGATGCTCCCCAGCATCGGCAAATTGCTTTTGCCCTTCCCTGCATACGGTCCATCTACCAAATGCTCAAGTGAAACACAAGTATCAATAGTACTTACATCATTATCATCATGAGGTTCCTCCATGGGAGTGTCCTCATCCATCCATGTCTGCAAACTGCACGATCCTGGTCCAACTTGATCAATCTCAAGCTCATCCTCCATCATGATCATGTCTGCAACATCTTCAACTGTCACAGTTTCCTCTTCCTTGTCAGTACAATCTGCAAATTCATCTTACTCCATTGTCCATCCAAGTTGAAGAAGCTCGTCTTCAACATTCTTTTCCAAGACTACAAGCTTCTCTCGAATCAGGGGATTCTCCTCTTTCATCCGCTTCAACCTGTATAAGGTAAGCAAGAGCTTCCCTTCGCATTCTTCCAGACCTGTCATGCCTAGTCATTCAGCTTGGCCCAAGCACTAATGCTTCATCTCTGCTAAACCTATTTCACCATCTTCACCTAGTTCCTTGCAACCATGAACCTTCCCTTGTTCCACTTGTATGTGAAACTAGCTTCCTTCACCTGCAAGTACCTGCTTCCACTGTCACTTCTTCATCAAACCGGATATCAGTCTGACACCAACTATCATGATAGTGCAGTGGGATCAGCACTTCATCGTCAACCCAGTCATCAGCCTGCTCTGATACCAACTG
Organism: Pinus taeda; assembly: GCA_000404065.3. Lineage (NCBI taxonomy): Eukaryota > Viridiplantae > Streptophyta > Pinopsida > Pinales > Pinaceae > Pinus > Pinus taeda. Next base: position 18,014 of record APFE030221762.1, read on the forward strand.
TCATGACCCGAAGCCTACGGTAGTCTTCCAACTGTGCTAGGCAAGGTGCGGCACTACCAACCGTTTTCTTTTCACCAATACTTACGATTGTAGACTACGCTTTAACAATCCATACTTAGTTTTATTTTCGTTACCAAATATTATTAATGTTCCTTTATACCAATGAACACCCATACACATTCATTATTAATAGCATTATACAAGAGAAATGCACAACAGTATAAAGGGAGGGGCAACTCCTTGCAATATGAGTCTGCCCGATATCAATATATTATACAATCTTCACTTTTACAAATTATAGACTAAGTCCTTGGGAAACCCAAAATTTATACTTAGGCATATTTCCAACTTCGGCAAACTCGGTTGCCCACCTCATCGGCACCTCTGCACAGTCGCCGCACGACTCACCAACCCGTTGTTCGCCTCGTCACACGTTTTCACCCGGCTCGCACTTCGTTGGTCATCAAACACCCAAACCATGTATACCTGCCCACACGCAGTTCCACTTGCCAACCCTTAGCAACCACCCAAATCATGTGAAACAGCGCGTAGTACCGCCTGCCCAACTCTATGACCTCCGGTTCCAACCTTTGTCTCCATCGTTCCATCGTGCACGGCACGCCCTCACCCGACTGCCCGTCCGCCCACCTTCACCGTGTCAACAAACTCTCCTCCGTGCACACTTGCACGATGGGCGGGCGCTCCCCGAGTCACCCAAAACCCGTGCCAAGTCGTCGCACAAAGTCGGGCGCCACACACCTGTGCACGCCCTTCTCCAACCGGTGGACAACCCTACCCGCGCCCTTCACCCAAGACCAAGATGTGCATTCCTCCATGCAGCTTCGCCCAAGAATGGGCGCATCACCAATCTGCGCCCTCCTTCCTTGCTGTGTCACCTTCACCTATTCTGCGCACTTCTTCTTGAGCGATGAGCAATGTTGGATTGAATGCCAAATGATTCGACGCATCACTTGTTTATACCAAGCGTGGGGCGAAGTCCAAGCTGCCCAGACGACTTGCCCACGCCCTCAACTCCATCGCACAAGCCTTAACCATGAGTCGGCCTTCCCTTCAAATGCCCACACGCAAGGTCAACCTCCATAAGGTTAAACCCATGCTTCACGCCATATAAATGCCCGCCCTCTCCTCTACCATGCGCATAATACCACCGCACGCTCATGAGAGAGCTTGCACTTCAACCGTAGAACGCAGGTCGTTATAGATAGGGTGGAAGGTTGTACGATTGTCGAATTGCTCCCTTGGTCAGAGAGAGGAGGAGGAGGAGGAGGGATGAGAAGGGATAGAGAGGGAGGTTGTACGATTGGTGAATGGGTAGAGTTGGAGGAGCAAAAGGAGGAGCAGGAAGAGGAGGCAAGCCTGGATCCGTTGGAGGTGGAGGAAGAGGAGCTGGAGTTGTTGGATGAGCAGGAGCAAGAGGAGGTCGAGAAAATAAGGCGTTTGGTAGTTTTTAAGAGGATGACGGAGAGGGAGGAGGGTTGTCCAGCTAGTATGTAATCGGAAGGGGTTTCAACGAAATAGTGGGAGGGTTGTCCGATTGTCATGTAATCGTAGTAGTAGGGAGTGGATTTCCATTGTAAGCGGGAAGAAAGAGTGCACGACGCCAACAAAAGCTACAACACAATGCGCAGCAGCAGTCGTACTTCCATCTCCGCAAAAGTGCCCATATTCGAATATAATTATCTGATAGAGCGGGGAACAATAACTAAGAAAGCACAATAATTGATAAAGTTTTATGTTATGAAACCAGCTCAAGAAAAGATAGAAAAGATAGATCAACGACTTAGAATTCAGCCTCTTCGAGGGGGCAACCTCCTTTACATTACATAAATGAACAATTCTTGGATGATTCAAATGAAAAGACCTCCTCTCCATATATAGGAGTCTAAGGGACCATAACATAAT
>APFE030221762.1:29338-67152 GCA_000404065.3 Pinus taeda
ATAAACTTGTTGCAACTCCACCTCAAGTGTGTAATGATCCAGGTGGATGTTGGTGCCCACCCACCTGTCTCACTTGGACCCCCACAATTGTCTCTATCAGTTTTTCAGTTTCCTTATTTGTAGCATAGTTTACTATTTTTAGCAGTTTTTCGAGTCCTGAACTTCCGGAGCTATTTTGAGTCCCTAAATGACATTCTTTGGGAAATCTAGGCGCAACATGGGTCCATGGATGATGTTTCTCTTCCCAAAGTTGTAGTGTTCGGATAGATCTTCCTAACGAGATATTGTGCACATCAAACAAAGATCGTATGCCAAGGTTATGACCCCAGGAAGTTGATGTACCAATTTACCTGAAACGGGGCCCATAACTTGGCATTTCATCTCCTAGGGTTAGGTTTTTGGATGCTTAGGATTTTCCATTATTTCTCAACAATACATAGGCCTTCGAGCCTCATTGTAACCTAGTTCAGAGGCATGTAGCTACCACATCTCTTCTCAGAGATAAGCTACCATTGCCCTAGCTAGTTTATTTCCATTTCTGTTTGTAAGCATATTTCAATATTTTATAGTAAAGAAATGAAGTATTATTTTTTTTGCATTTCTATATGTATGGTTATATCTGTAATTTGTTGCATTCCTATTTAAATCTGGATCAGTCGTATTAGAGCGATCTGCTTTTTCTCTGTTTTTCTTTGCATGTCCCCAATGAGGTTGTGATATAAGGAGTTAGGGCTTGAAATGGTCGAACATTTGCAAGAACAGCCTTACAAATCCCGACTGCCTACCATGGCAGATGAAAATAAAGACGAGGGGGTAGGAGATTCTATCAAAATTTTGCTCGAAGAATCCCTCAAGTGACAAAGGAACGCGATGATGGACAACTTTTCCCAGATCCTTTAGCGGCTACCTAGAGGCGACGCATCAGCATCCGACAGCTACTCTGGAAACGCCACACCCTTTAAGGTACAAGTTAATTTTGAAATCCCCATCTTCGAGGGTCAAATAGTCTGCCTTTTAACTCTACTATCTGCATCGTGCACTTTATCATCTACATCATGCCACCATTGGTGATCCCCTTAATAACATATGGTCCAATCTAAGGCATCAAACTGATCAACCCAAATTCATCAATGTAATCATGCACATCATGTTTTATCACCATGGTTTTCTTCTCAAGAAAGTCCTTTTGTATTCCTTCCTCAAGCTTCTTAACTTCTGCTTCCACCATGGCTCTTTTCTCCCTTAACCGAAATCTTTCATTCATGAGTTCTTGGAGCTTAAGATTACCCTGCTGGATCTCTTCCTCAGGTCCCAAGCATTCTACTTTGAGCCCTTCCAACTGCACCATCCCTTCTTGCAAGGCTCTGCGATCCGTCATATCCGTGGGAACTGCTGTGCATGAACTAGCCATGATAGACTCCATTGACATTACAACGTTTGCTCCATAGGTCAGCCTAGAAGGCATCTGTTCCATGAGTTTCTTGCACATCACCCTATAAGCCCATAAAACTGGTGGTACGCGCAGGTCCCAATCACTTCGTTGCACATTATATACCTTGTCCAGTGCTCTGCACACCTCGTTAAATTCTTCTGCATGGATAACCTTCTGAGCGCTAATTCTCTCCACACCCTGTTGTTCCAACTTGAGGAACCATTTGCACATTTCCCCCCCAACACATGCTTATTGACCATATCTCCCAACGTGAAGTTCATGTGCACCGCGTAGGTTGTTTTCCATATGTTAGCATCCACCTAGCTAGATGTGCATGTGGTTTATCTTACCCATTCCATTTATCTATCAATCGCACTCTAGGCTTCCCAAACTATGTGCGCATCACTCTCCTACATTCGCGCCAGTCTTCAAAGCTCCCTTTGTGCATACCCCACCACCTCGCGGGCGTAGCACATAGTACCCAATTCAAGGCCTAGAAACGTTGCTTTTCTGACACCTCCCTTTCAAACTTATCTAGGAAAGTATCTACCTCACCTAAACGATCATATGTAGGTAGATCTCTTGCTTTTATCGATACATAGAGTAGTGACCTTGTCATCATATTACAATTACAGCATGGTTACTTCGTGTAACTAGTTCTGCCATTGTTCTATATCCTCATTTGAATCTGATGTACAGGAGCTTTCGCGCTCCCATGAGATCTGCCCGACTGTGGTGGGATTTACCTAGTATTTCTCTCACATGGTTATCTTGTAGATGCATTCCAAAGCATCGTCACTTTGATAGTCACACACTGGATTTGTATAGCGCGATCCTTCTGTAGGGTCCAAGGGTATAACTACACGCAAAGACTTCTAAAAAATTATTGTGCGCTTCTTCATATTAATCACCCTATTCATGTCAGTGGCCGAATCAATTCCTAAGAGCACAGGGTAGTGATTGTTGTCATCAACAATCTCTATTACTTCAAAGTCTACTAGCGCACTCGCTCCCTCAATATCCACAGTGATTCCCTGCATTCTCCCCATAGGTATTATCTTTTGCTGGTTCACCATTTGCAGCTGAATAAGAGACCATTGTAATGTAGACCTCCCCATGCACTCCCATGTCTGCTTTGGTAGAACGTTCGCGTTCGATCCTAAATCCATAATTACTTGGTCCATCTCATATTCTCCAATCTATGTGGTTAGCCTCATTTCTCTCAGTGTCCTAGTCCTGTGTTTTCAATCTTTCAGACTACGCGTGATTCTCCTGGCGCAGTCCCAACACATCTGTTAATGAGTTCCTGCAATCCTTTTACAACCTTACTACCAAGCAGTAGCTTCATGCATGTTTCCAAGAATGGCGTAAGCATAGATGGGTCCATTTCTGGCTCCAGTATATCTTTTCTTTCTAAAGTGGAGGCATCAACGAAGCTCTTCTTAGCTTCCATGAAGGTTTCCTTAGTGCGCTCCAAATCAAACTCTGCTTCTTTCATTGGAGTCTTGCGAACCCGAGTAATATCTTTGGGTTGTTTACCTTTATCATCTCCCGTCGCGATACCACTTAAGAGCACAATGTTCACATTTGGATCTTCCTCGCACGACTTAGACCTCATCATTTGTAGGTTCTCAGTCAGGGGAGGTGGTACTGCTCCCTTGTCACGTATCTTAGCTATCAGCGTAGGACAATCTTCCATCTCATGATCAAACAAGTTACAATACAGACATGATGGATGCGTTGGGTTCGTAGAATCACGAGCATAATGTCCTGGCCCTCCGAAATTGTAGCATATTAACTGTTCATGACCTCGTCCAGGTCCTCCTCTACCTCGGCCTCATCCGTGCCCCTGAAATCCAGTTTGCGCCACTCCTGCATTCTGGTCTAGGGGTCGTGTTTCGACCTAAACTTTATAGGTGGGAGTTCTACCCATCATCAGCTCATAGCTTCTACAAGTGTGCTCATCATGTCAAACTGTTCTATAAAAATTACAGAACAATTGTTGTGAATTCTACGTGTACTTCTACAACAAATGGTAGTTGTTCGTAGCATGCTTTCCTCCTATTTGACAAATCTTACACCACAAGGCAGGTGCCACTCTAGGTCCTACTTTTTCTTCCAGCCTTAATGACATTGTTCCTCCTCTCACAAGGTAATTTGTGAACACAGGGCAGTGGTCCTTATCTTGACCCTAACCCTTGCATTTTACGCACCACACCTCTTCACACACTTTTGGTGAGGTTGTCATGTCCTGTTTTAGAATCTGCATCTCAAGGCACAAGTTTTTTAACTGTGCACGGATCTGCTGAACTCCCAAGTTAGGATCCTGCATTGGGGTTTCATGCAGCCTCATCGCGATCTCCAAGGCCTCTTCCTAAGTCGTTAACCTTTGTTGTGACAACACGTTCCGAAAATGTAGCATTAGTGATGCTACAAACCATTCGCAGTGTTGTCCATCTGTCAAAGTCATATTAGCTTCACGAATCATACACTTCAGTCTCTGATCTAGCTCCCAAAGAGTCTCGCCTAGTAGCATTGTGATCTCTTTGAATCCAATGATCAATTGCACTTCTCACTTCGACCTGCTAAATTGTCTGTTTAGCGCAATTTGGGTATCCGTGATTCCCACATTTGGATTATCATTAGATGCTTAATATACCAGGTCAGCGCACGATCCTCTAGAGTGCTAACCAGCATCGGTTTCTTTATATTATCATCCGTAACTCCCTGCGCTTCCCATACGGCTCCTATCACAAACCAAAACTAGTTCGGGCATTTCCTACTCCCTTAAACACAGGCAACTTTATCATGCTTGCCATATTGAATCACGGTGGAAGTGGAGGTGGTACAGGTGAAGATGGAGGTGAAGGCGGTGAAATTGGTGATGGTGTGGGTTGGGGTGGTATGCGTGAAATCCTTTTCCTTATCAAATGGATCACACTTCGCGGTGAGACCTTCGCGAGCTCTTCGTCGTCCCCTCGTGGAGGTGAAATCAAAGGGCTATTCTCTGGTCCCTTACTTCCTTCATCTCTGTAGGCTTTTCCACTTCATGTAGTTCTGGACATCAAGGTAAGTGCATAACCCTTTTTTCACACAGTAGCATTTTAATCCAAGTATTAAGAGACTTTACGTACTTACCTCACGGTCCTTTGAGGAAGCATCACTTTGCCTTGCTATAGCTGACTAAAGTATCTACCGCGAACTCAGTAATGAATCCTCCTATAATCCAATCGAGCCAGTGATCAACAGTGTTCACCATCATATCCTCCGATGCTTCCAATATGTGCACCAACTTTGGGGTCCACACAATAGGGTTATCGAGTTTCCACCTTCCTTTTCTATCTGCTAACTTCATGATCCACTCATACATCTCAACAGGGAAATATGTGAAAAATATTTCATGGACCTCTATGTACAGGTAGTAGTCTAACCACTCTTCTTTTGTCAATCACAGATTCTTGTTCTCCTACATCGCAAACTCGTGAATTCTCCAGTCCAACCACACTTCAATTTCCTTCTTAGTTGGATTCCAATGATACGACATCAGACATCTCTATGTAGATTCCGATCCCAACAACAGAACCATTTGTCGGCTTGAAGGGGCCTAACCCAGGTTAGGAGTTAATTAGCTAAACAGATGCCTGTACTACTGGCCCTTTTGGAAATAGCCCGCAGAGCACGAATTGAGGTCTCACCCGAAGCAGTATGGGGAGATGTTGGAACCAAGCTTCCGCACCCTTGAGATGTCTGAGGGGTCGATTTAGTCCAACTGTGAATACCTTCGTGTAGGTCACTTCACGCACTATCCTAACTTGCGAGGCCTTTGCGATCTGTTATACTCACCTTCATGCAACCCTCACCAAGGGCTAAGGTGATTTCGCGCTGCCCTAGCAGCAATCTATGCTACTTACCCAAGTTATCCCGTGAATCTTACTTATCTTCTTATAACAGTTAGTTATCTTCGTGTAAACAGATACTTTGTCTTATATTCACTTTATCAACACATTCATATAAGTTCGCACATCATATTAACAATAGAAATGAAATTTATATTTGATACATTCAATGCACAAAATAGGAAAAAGATACACAGAAATGATGTAAAACTTCTCTTTATTACTTCTCCAAAGGTTACAAACTTGACTCGCCCTGTGCACTCAGCTGCAGGGGTCTGCGCGCTTAGCTGCAGACTACTAGGCCTCTGCGCAATCAACTACAGAGCCTTCTCCTACTCTACAACCCAAAGACTCGACTCGACACTTAGATAAGACTGAACTCTCCTATATTCTCCATTGATGACTATCATTCCCTTGATTCTCTAACTGATTTACAACTTAGAGCCTCGCTCTATTTATACAATCCCATGGTTCGCGGACCATGGGTGGATCTCTAAAGCTAACATTACATTTACAAAAATGAGGGCGGACAACCCTATGACTCATTTACAATCTTCGCACTCCGTGCCAACAAAACGCAGAGTCTTTACATTGGATTTGGTCAAAATCTAGGCTTTAAGCCCCAAAATGTTCCTTGGGGGATCCCGCGCCCAACAATGAACCTTGTGGAGGGCACTTCACAGACAAACGAACAGGATAAAAAGTCCTTTCAACGAGGTATTATTGGCCAACAATATTTCAGGATGCCAAGAAGTTTTTGAAGGGATGTGGTAGTTTCTAAAGGATGGGCCAACCACTACAATCAAATGAGATGTCGTTACAACCCCAAATTGTCTTAGAACCTTTTGAGAAATGGGCCCTAGATTTTGTTGGACCAATTAATCCTTCATCTAGACATAAATCTTACATCTTGGTCTGCACTAACTATGTCACAAAATAGGTTGAGGCAAAGGCACTAACCAAAGCCATGGAGCAGGTTGTCTCAGACTTTCTATTTTAAGACATCTTTTTCTGATTTGGCATACCCAAGGAGATAGTCAGAAATGGAGGGCACCAGTTCACATCTCATAGGATCCTAGAGTTGGTTGAAAAATATAAAATCAATCATAGAATCAAAACACCTTATCATCCACAAGAAAATGGCCAAGTGGAAAGCACTAACAAAGTCGTTGAGGGGATCCTTATTAAGGCTATGGCCAATCACCAAAGAAATTGGACCGACAAAATTCCATAACTGTTGTGGGCATACAAGAATACATGGAGAAATACCACAGGATTCTCACCATATGAACTTGTGTATGGTAAAAATCCCTTATTCCCCGTTGAGTTCAAAATCAAGACACTAAGAACAACATTGCAGGTCAATTTGGATCTGGCTACAGCACAAAAGTAGAGATTGAACCAACTTAATGAATTGGAGGAGAAAAGGTTAGCTACGATCTAGCAAATAGAGATTATGCAGCAACAAAGAGCTAAGTGGCATGACAGATTCCCAGAAAGGAGATTGGGCTCTCTTTTACAACCCATGATTTAAAGACTTCAAGGGTAAGCTCTACCAGATGGTTAGGTCCCCATGAGGTAGAAGCAGTCTTTGACAATGGGACTGTAAATTTGGTGACCATTGATAGTGCAAGGACACCATTGCTTGCAAATGGGCACAGTCTTCGGTTATATCACAAATCTGCTTCAAGGGATTCATTCATCAACAATGTCACAAATTCAGATCTTTGGATTATAGGGATAAGGGAAAGCCCCCGTGTGCTGCAAAAATTCTAATTTTTCCAATAAGTGTAATAGGTGAAAATCAACTACATTTGGTGGTTGTTACACCTTCAAACTCTAACAAAAAAAAAACATAATAAAATAATCTGTCTGTGAAAACCTTTCCTAGGCTCAGATAGACAATTTCTGTAGCAGTTGAAAACCACCTTCTGGCCGCTATTACACACTCTGTAACAACGTCTTTTATTTCAAAGCCTACCTTACGATAGTGTTGTTACATGCTATTTTCTTCTCTATTTTTGTAAAAATTAAATAATATATACTAGTCATCTTGGCTGTTACACCTGTAACAGCCGACGAATTTTAGAAATAAATAAGATATTTTATTGTAATAAACAGTAGGTATCGTTGTGATTCTCTTCATCGGAGTTAAGTTCGCGCATCTCGCCATTGGAGAAAGGATCACACGTCGCACCACCCATGACTTCTCTGCACGTCACCCAGGTATATCGTACAAAGGTAATATTTTTATTCACTTTATTTGGTAATTATGGCAACTTAACATGACTTTTGACGGTCGAGGATGGCTATCACATTTAAGCTGGGGGAGGGAGTGAATCATATTACAACATGCCCTTTGCATGACTTATGATTATTCAAGAAAACTTGCAATTAAGGCATGGTGACCTAGTAGTTATTGTTACTTAATTCCCGATCATACCAAAAAGGGGAAGTGTACCTTCAACAAGACCTCCCATATCCTAATTTGAAATCCTCACCTGCAACACTGTACCACCCTACCATTTACCCCTGCTGGAGCATTGCATCCCCATTCGGAGTGCTCAGTGAGGTGGGAAAAGAAAAATGCAGGCTGAAACAGCTAAGTCGTGTGTGGACTGCCCTAGAACTTCTGAAGGAAAGTGCTCGCCGTGCTCAATTCCAATAGTGAAAATGGCGCATAAATCCGAGTCTGGATGGAGCAGTTAGAGCTAGTCAAAGTTTGTGGAAAAATAGGGCAAAAAAAGTCAAAAAGTCAAAGCTAAACATTCAACCAGGTCAATGGTCAACCAAGTCAATGCCTACATTAGTAGGGACACGTGTCAACCTGGGAATGAGCCACGAGTCCTGGATGATGTCAGTAGAGGAGGTGACATGGCAGATTGTGATTGTTTCATACAGGCCAATCCAGTGCTAACACATGGCAGCCTGGATTTTGCCCAATTTGGCCTCATTTCCAAAATTTTGGGGATCATGGAGGATTGAACCCCTAACCTCCCAGAGTGGCAATGACTTTGCCAGAACTAGCTCACCGGTTGAGCTATTGCATGCCTTGGTACCAAAAGCGGTGAGTTTATATTTATGTTGTGTCAGGATTCTTGCCAGAAAAAGGTCGGACGGTCGGGGTCAACCCCACGACCGCCGGACCTTTGAAGTTATAGTTATCATTATATCTTGAAACATATGCAATAGCCCACATTCATCACATATAAAAATCACATATGGTATATTAATACCATACAAACGATGTACAACCAACGGAACAACAAAGCTAATGCATATTATATCGCATATCCAATGTATAACGTAACCAATGGCGGAATGGTCTGGCGAGGGTTTCGAACCCTCAACCTTCCAAAATTATATATAGGCAATTATTTAATAGAACTCCACTAACCAACATGTCAGCGGTTTGAGCTTTAAAGAAAGTCGAACCAATCTTTTAATAAACTGTTGCAGGTGCCAAACCCACCATACCACCATCGTGCCGACCGAGGTGGTTTTGTGCAGGCTAGAGTGGTTTTTTCCAAACATAGGGTGGTTTTGCAGGGACAGAGGTGGTTTTGGACCATTCCAGGGGGTCTGGAGGTCACAGTGGCCAACTATGGTCAAGTTTATACTCGTTTGATTCGAAATTTTGAGTTGAACGCAATGGTGAGGTCCATTTACTCATTTGAGCCTCTGTTTTCAAGCTCATACATGTAACAACAATTTGAAGACAAAATAAAGAGGTCAACACTGGAAGTGAAAGGACCAGGAGACATAGCCAAAAGTCTGGTGAACACCTTTATTAAATTTTGCTATGTTGATGTGTTTGAATGTGTTTTCCACTTGTTTATGTGTTTATGTTATTTGAAATATTTTCAATCCGTTGCATTAAGTAACATAAACAAATTCACATAAAGTTTGTAATACCTTTTTCATTAATGGATCAAGTGGTATCAGAGCATCAAGGTTTTTAAGGTTTGAAAAGTTTATGTGAAGATTTGAATGCTTACTAGGTTGAGGCTCAGATGAGATGAAGGTGAACTTGTTGAAGCAAATCCAGAGATTGGAAGGGTATTTTCACAAAGAAGGATGGCAGAAGAAACTCCACTTGGGTCAAAATCTCAATTCTTGGATAGTTTCATGATGATACGTGCAATGGTGGAAGAGATGTATCGCAAGTTTAAGAAGAACAAATATGAAGGCACTTCATCACCTAAAGATCAAGAAGATAAGGGAAAGGGAGGGATGCTTCCTCCACTATCTCCTCCACCCTCACCATCATCATCATCATCATCCTCTTCTTCTCATAAATCTAGTCCTTCTAAGAAGAAAAAGAAGAAATCCTCTTCGATCAAATTAGATGTAAAATTTGCTTTGCCAATTTATGATGGAGAACTTAACGCTGAAAAGCTTGATAATTGGATAAGACAAATTGAAGTATATTGCAAGGTGGAGGAAGTTGTTTCAGAATGGAAGAAGATCCAACTTGCTAAACTTCGACTTGGAGGAACTGCACTTGTATGGTGGGAAGGCAAGACACAAGCAGATCTCCGAAGGCATGGTAAAATCATTTCAACTTGGAATGAATTTGTTTCTGCCATTAAAAGGTAGTTTTATCCTTTCTCTTATATGCAACAAGCAATGATGAGTTGGAAAACACTACGTCAATTAAAAGGTCAAAGTGTTCAAAGTTATACTCAGGAATTTCGTAAGAGAGCTTTAACATTCGGCATATCATTGGGCTCACCAAAGACATTGTTGAAATACATAGGCGGTCTTCATAGTTATTTGAGTCATACCATACTTATGTTTAATCCAACTAGCTTAGATGATGTATCGGTTCAAGCAACTCATCTAGAACTTAGAGGTAAAAATGTAACCCAAGATGTTGGGAAATCATCCAAACCTAATGAAAGTAAGAAAAAAGGCAAGAAGAAACTTAAATGGAAGGAGAAGAAAACAAACATTGTGAAGAAAGATAAACCTTCATGCACTCATTGTAAGAAGGAAGGTCACAATGAGGCACATTGCTGGTCATTGCATTCAGAATTGAAGCCTAAGAAGTTTTGGAGTAAAGAGCAAAAGAATGTTGCTGCTATTCGAAAGTACTTGGGATCAGATTCAGGTGACGAGACAACGGTTATAGCTACAGGTATAAAAGGTAAAGATTCTAAATCATCTACAAGTACTTCTTCACATTCTATTGATAATGATAATGATGAGAGGAAAAGAAGTGAGCTATTTCACATTAGAGTCATTTCCAAGCATACTAAATTTGATACTTTATTTGATAGTGGATCGCAAGTTAATTTGATTTCTGAAGGAATTGTAAAGAAGTTGGGTCTAGAAACAAAACCTCATAAAAATCCATATCCATTAGGTTGGGTGTGTGATAAAACTAAGCTACAAGTTACAAAACAATTTAAACTTTGTTTTGCTATTGGGTCAAAGTTTGTCGATGAGGTTGAGTTAGATATAGTCCCATTGGACATATGTGGAATTGTATTAGGAAGTCCATACTTGTATGATAGAAATGTTATCTTCTATCGAACTGAAAATAAGCATCAACTCACTAAGGGTGGAATTGAATATATGGTAAGGGCTTGTGAACTCAACGATAACTTCTCTCTCATAAATTCAGGACAGATGAAAAGAATTATAAATTCAAGTAAACAATTTTTACTTATGATTGTAAAAGCAAAGGGTATTGATAAATCCGATGCATTCCAAGGCTGTAATCCTAAATAGAAATCAAATATGGTTAAAGTTGTTTTTGATTATGATATTATGTTTCAAGAGCCTAAAGGGCTTCCACCCAAGCGAGAGATAGAACATGAGACTTATTTGCAGCAAGATGCTCCACTACCTAACATTGGAATGTATAGGTTATTAGCTCTAGAGAATACAGAGATAAAGAAGCAAGTACAAGAGTTGCTTGATCAAGGGTTTTTTTCGACCAAGCACATCACCATGCGGAGCACTTATTGTGTTAGTGCAAAAGAAAGATGGTTCATGGAGAATGTGCATTGATTTTAAAGCATTAAATAAAATCACAGTAAAGAATCATTATCCTCTTCCTCATATTCATGATTTGTTAGATCAGTTAAAAGATGTAGTTTACTTCTCTAAATTGGACTTGTGAAGCAGCTATCATCAGATTAGAGTTGCAGAACAGGATGTATGAAAGACTACTTTCAAAACAAAGCAAGCTTTTTATGAATGGATGGTTATGCCTTTTGGCTTAACTAACGCTGCAGCTACATTCATGTGAGTCATGAATGATGTATTTGGGCCATTCATTAATGATTTTGTAATAGTCTATTTAGATTATATTCTTGTTTTCAATAGAACATGGGATGAACATGTAAAGCATGTAAAGCAGGTTTTAGATGTTTTGAAAAGAGAAAATCTCTATGAAAAACTGTCAAAATGTGAATTTGGCAGAACATATTTGAATTATTTAGGTTAGATTGTAGGGGGTGGTGAATTGAAGATAGATCCCTCTAAGGTCGAAGTCATTGTTAATTGGCTTAAGCCCAATACTGCTACACAAGTTAGAAGTTTCTTAGGGGAAACACAATATTGGAGAAAGTTTATTGCAAACTTCTCTTTGATTGCGGCTCCTTTACATGCTTTGACAAGTGTGAAATAAGTGTTTTAGTGGGGAGGAAAACAGCAAAAAGCCTTCAACTCTTTGAAAGAAAGGATCAGTACAACACCAGTACTAGTGCTACCAGATCTTCAACATCAATTTGAGATCGAGACAAATGCAGGTGAATATGCCATGGCGGCAGTGTTGATGCAGCACAAAAAGCATATATGCTTTCATTTTGAGATATTCACATAAACAATAGTTAACTATCCTACATATGATAAAGAATTGTATGCATTAGTTCAGAGTGTTAAAAAGTGGAAACATTACATAATGGGTAAAGAAACAATCATACACATAGATCATCAACCACTTCAATATTTACACTCACAAACTAAATTGCAACAATCACGACATTACAGGTGGATGGGTTTTCTACAACAATTTCATCTTGTTATCAGATATAAGAAGGGCATACATAATAAGGTTGCAAACATGTTATCTAGACCAATTATAAATGCATCCACAATACTTAAGCATAACTCAATAATTCATGAAAGTTACATTGAACAATATGCTCAAGACACAGATTTTAAGGATGTATATGCAACTTTAAGACATGGAAAGTAGGTAAAAGAATTGGATTATTTCATAAAGGAAAAACTTTTATATCATTTGGGAAAGTTATGCATTCCACAAACTGAAAGAGTTAGTATACTTCGAGAAGAACATGCTTATCTCATATCGGGTCATTTGGTGTAAGTAAAATAGTTGCACAATTACAAAGATTCTGTTGTTGGCCACGAATGAATGAGAAAATTTCTAGATATATTAAAGGATGTACTATGTGTGCTGCAAGCAAGCCGAGTAATAGAAAATTGGACTTTTATAATCCACTTCCAATTCCTTCTTGTCCATGGGAAAGTGTTTCCATGGATTTTGTTGGGGGATTGCCAAAGTCTAGAAAGAGTCATGATTATTTGTATGTAGTTGTGGATAGGTTCAGTAAGATGTGTATTTCGACACCATGTAATAAATAGGTCACATCTAAATAAAATACATAGTTGTTCTTTCAAAATGTATGGGTTCATTTTGGGTTACCCACTTCTATTGTATCCGATTGAGATTCTCAATTTGTCAAGAAATTTGGTCAAGTCCATGGGAGTTAATGGACACAAATTTAGAGAAGAGCACGACATTTCATTCGCAAACAGATGGTCAAACATAAGTGGTCAGTAGGAAAATGATATAGTTTCTTCGAGGATATTATAGCAAGCATCCAAAACTTTGAGATGAGAATTTGTGTTATGTGCAGCATGTTTACAACCATGCAAAACATTCTTCTACTCAAAGATCTCCTTTTGAGACTTGTTTTGGTTTTATACCAAAGTCTCCCTTGAATTTTGTCTTTGGAAAAGACATAGTAGTTGATGGAAATAGTGATGTGGACAAAGCAACCAAGTTCATTGAACAAATCCAGGAAATTCATCAGGCGATATAGGAACAGCTGGAAAGAAGCCAAGAAAAGTATAAGGTGCGACATGACAAGCATCGACTTGAGCATAGTTTTCAAGTTAGTGATCAAGTCTAGTTGTACATCAGCAAAGAAAGACTTCAAGGGGAAGGTAAAAAGTTGAAACCAATTAGATATGGTCCTTTCAAAGTACTTGAAAAAATTGGTGAAAACGCTTTCCACCTAGATCTACCAGCTTATATGCAGATCTATTCCATCGTAAATGTTGAAAACTTGTGATTTTAAGAGCCTTCATTGATTGAAGATCTCGAAGAGCAAGGTCAACTACCTTCCATTCAATATCTTTTGCCCGAGTAACTTAATGAGCTACAGGAGGACACAATTCTTGACAGGAGGATAAAGACTTCGCGACAAGGAAATGTTGACTATCTTTGAGTTGGACTCAAAGGTACAATTCCAAGCAAGGCACGATGGATAGAGATTGGAAAAGTGAAGGAATTTTATCCTCACTTACTTCACAACTAAAACCAACTTTTGGTGGTCCAAACGCTTCCAGTGGGGAGGAGTGATCCAAATTGGATCCATTTTTGCCTCCAGATCAAAGTCTTCAAATGTAGATTAAAATGGGATCAAGTCGAAGTGCTAGTCAATATGATTCCATGGTGTGAACGACGCGTAAATTCAGGTCTGGATGGAGAAGTTAGAACCAGTCAGAGTTCATGTAAAACTAGGGCAAAAAATTCAAAAGGTAAAAGGTGAACAGTCAACCATATCAACGATCAACCAAGTTAATTCATACGTCAGCCACGGGTCTTGGATGATGTTAGCTAAGGAGGTGACATGGCAGATTGCGATTGGTTCATACAGGCCAATCTAGTGCTGACACGCGGCAGCCCAGATTTTGCCCAATTTGCCCTCATTTCCAAAATTTTGGGGATCACGGACGATAGAACCCATGACCTCCAAGAGTGGCAATGAATTTGCCAGAACTAGCTCACCGATTGAGCTATCGCAGGCCTTGATAATGGAAGTAGTGAGTTTGTATTTATGTTGTGTCGGGATTCTTGCTGGAAAAAGGACGGACAGTCGGGATCAACCCCACGACCGCCGGACCTTTGAAGTTATGGTTATCATTACATTTCAAAACATATGTAATATCCCACATTCACCACGAATAGCAATCACATATGGTATATTAATACCATACAAACCATGTAAAACCAACGGAACAACAGAGCGAATGCATATTATATCGCATATCCAATCTATAATGTAACCAATGGCGGAATGGTTAGGTGGGGATTTCGAATCGTCGACCTTCCAAAATTATATATATGCAATGATTTAACACACCTCCGCTAACCAACATGTAAGAAATTAGGGCTTGAAACAAAGCTGAACCCATTTTTTAATAAACTATTGCAGGTGCTGAACCCGCCATACCACCAGCGCACCAACCGAGGTGGTTTTATGCAGGTCATAGTGGTTTTTTCCAAATAGAGAGTGGTTTTGCAGGGAAGGAGGTGGTTTTGGACAATTCTAGGGGGTCTAGAGGTCACAGTGGCCAAATATGGTCAATTTTATACTCGTTTAACTCGAAATTTCGAGCTCAACATAGTGGTGAGGTCCATTTTCTCATTTGAGTCTCTGTTTTAGAGCTCATACCTATAGCAGCAATTTGAAGACAAAATAAAGAGGTCAGCACCGGAAGCGAAAGGACTAGGAGACGTAGCCAGAAATTCTGGTGAACTCCTTTATTAAATTTTGTTGTGTCATTTGTTTGAATGTGTTTTCAACTTGTTTATGTGTTTATGTTATTTGAAATATTTTCGATCCATTGCACTAAGTAACATAAACAAATTCACATAAAGTTTGTAATACCTTTTTCGTTAATGGATCACGAAGCATGCTAGATTTTCAAGGATGCAGGCTGGTTTGAGTTCTTCCAGAGGTTGGAGGGATCAGACGGTGGTGTTGACATGGAATTTGCAAATAATTTAGAGAGAAACAAGACGGAAGTTAGGGGACTGAACCTAGAGGTTACAGAAGAGGTGATTACTCGAGTGACAGGATTACCATTGGAAGGGAAGAGGTGGTTTAACAGGAAGGTTAATGACCCCTCCTTGAAGGGGGATTTCCTCCAAGAGGAGGAGTCACTGATAAAGAGAGGGAGGGGGATCGACAAGTTGTCACTTCCCCAATCATGGGCTAATGTTTTCCTCTACCTCATCAAGTATATTAATTGCGAGGGAAGGGAAACAATTGTGTTCAATTACCACTCTCCATTTCTAAATCACCATCGAAATCAGAAGCTGATCAATATTACCTACTTCTTATGGGGAAACATTATGCATATGGTCATGGTCGTGAAAACAGTTGTGCATCCAGAAACATGCGTCACCAACCATGGCCTCATCAAGGTCATTGTGCTAGATGCCTTAAGCTGCCAGGGTAGGAATTGCGAATAATTCATGAGGAAGAAGGCTAGGACCACCCGTAGGAGGCAAACCGGGATGTCTGAGGAAGCTCTAGTGCCGACAAAGGAGCAACCCAGCCTTCGATAGTAAGGGTTGGTAAGAGGCCAGTTGACAAACCAATTGGTGATAGGTGGCCAAAGTAGAGGATAAGGGTTAGCAGGAACCCAGAGTCCCCATCCATGTCAAAGAAGAGCAAATAGGCAGTAGAGTAGAAGGACGAGGAGCAGGCTCAGCCAGAGGAACCTTCTCCACCTAGTAAGAGCGAAACTCAATCCTTGTTGTTAAGAATTGAAAATTTAGAAAACGAGAATAGAGAGCTACGGGAACAACTAGTAGAGGGAAAGGAAGAAGAAAGAGCCCTAGGTTAGACACTTTGGCTGAGGCCATGGACAAGTCCAGAAGGGGAGATGTCCCAGGCACTATGTGCAAGGCCTCCGTTGAGAAGCTAGTGGAAACAGGGTTTAAAGTTTGTGCATTAGACACCACCTTGAGGGAAACAAAAACTGAAATCTGGGAAGCTGGCACACAAGAACCCATTGAGGATGTTCTTGTTACACAAGAACCAACAACTGAGATGACACAGTCGACAAAAAGTTATTTGGCATCGGATACACAGGAGCCCTTGGCAGACACTGTTGTTACACAAGAACTAGCAGTGGAGGCAAAAGTCAGCCAAGGAAAGGAAGGAGAAGCTAGCAACCAAAAGCCTATGGTTGACACTGCTATTACACAAGAACCAACAATGGAGACAGAAACCTACATGGGGAAAAATGATATACAAAAGTTTGTGGATGACACTATTGTTACACAAGAACCAGTAGTGGGAATGGAAGCTGATCAGGGTGATAAGGAAATTGTAACATAATCCATTGAAAAATTTGTTGTTAAACAAGAACAAGTAGCTGAAGTGGAGAAGTTTAACCCTCGGGAGACTGTTACACCTCAATTGATAGTGCATGTGGGAGAACACCAGGTCCTGATGAAGGATGGTGTTTTGAAAAGATTTTTTTGTTACCAGAGCTACAGAAATGGAAGTAGCATGCACTCTCTCTACAAAAGGGGGTGATCTCACTCAAGGGAGGCAAAAGGATGATGATTCCCTTAGGGATAAATGGCTAAAGGAAGAATGGGAGAGAGAATGGGAAGCACAGAGGCATAAGGAAGTCATGGACAAGAATGATGAATAGTTCTATCAGCTACATTGACATGTCTTGGACCTGATGAATGACAAGACCAAGCTCTGTGAGCTTGCCCTAAACTTGCTAGCATGCAAGCATTTATCCCTGTCGTATTGAGTGTTCCTTGGGAATGATATTATTTATTTCAATTAAAATTATTTTTTGAGAATAGGTCTTATTTGGGTTCTTCAGCCCGAACGTTTCTTGATATTTTTTGCTCCTACGATTTTGAAAAACAAAGCTTGCTTTGCGAGCTATTTTTGCACAATATCATGTGTGAGTATGTCAGAAAGAAAATGGTAGCAAGTGTCTTCTCTTGTAGAGGAGATTTTTAATTACGGGCCCTCCTTTCGTTTATGAGTGACCATATTGGGTGGCATCTGGCCATGAAATCAACAAAGGCTAATGAAGAAAGGACAACATTATGGGTTAGAGCTGACTCGGGGATAGTTTATGAACTTAGGCATGAGCTTAAGTTATTCTTGAGCACTTCATAGATCAGGGAACAGTTGGTTGTCTATAGGAAAAGGATCGTGAGGATTTTCCTCAACCTATATGCACATATGAAAAGTTGAGCACTAGCAGGATGTCTTAAACATGCTGAGGCCTGTAGCACTAAGTTACAAGAAGGGGATCCTTTTGAGTACATAAATTTTTTGGTTGCTATTACACGAGTACCTGAGTATGCTCAGATCCTGTAGACATTGGGGGCATTCTGGATTGGGCTCAGATTTAAATTTCCTTTGACTTGGTTCTAGTAGAAGAGTATCAACTGGACTACCACCTGTGTAATTATGAAGAAGAATCCTGGCCACGTCAATTGATGGCCATTCAAGGGTACAGAGCTCTGGGTGAAGACACCACTGGTGCTTATAGTTTTATAGACTTGCATTGAGGGTATAGCAAGAGAATATGGGATTTTGCATGGGGACATGCAGTTGCTTCAGTTGGGGGGAGACATTGGGTGTGGCCTTTTACCTATTTTCTACACCTTCTTTCCCTATTTTTGATACTCTTATCGTCCAGGCCTATGAACTTTACATGATTAATTCCCCTTTTTCCAACTTTTATGAACTATTCTACTGTCATGTTATTTTTTTTGTATTTCATTAAATAATATGATACTTTATTCCTTTTTGTGGCTAACTGGAGGAGCATTGAAGAAATATTTTGGAAAGAGATTCTCCTTTTCAAGTGTTTTTTGTAAGAACAAGGTTATGGAGTAGACATGCAAGGCAGATTAACCACAGAGAAGGGTAGATCAGTTTATTGTTACACATTGGATGTTGTCACAGGTTGTTGTTACACATTGAACGTTGTTACACTACGCGCACATATGAGGGTTCACTGGTACACTAAGGGTGTTGTCACCAATGATCGTCATGATGTCCTGAACCACTATTCACTCACAAGATGTTGTTGCATTGGAGTTGGAAAATGTGGGTACTGTTCCACATAACAACTGTCGACATTAGGAATTGTTTATTTTGGAATCAACAGACCCAAGCGGTTGCAATCGAAGCTAATGTATATTTGTATTTAGAAATAGGTTGTAACTACTTTTATTTTTTATCAGCATGAGAATCGTGAGATTCTCATGACTGATTTATTTCTAATTTCAGGTATGTAATAGTTGCAAAGTAATTTGATTTTCTATGTACAAGGATACGGCATATAGAAGAGTATTGTTACTCTGTTCTGTAACTTCGTTAATTACTTTTTTGTTGTTCCTGCGCCCTGCTAAGGAGGAAAGGCCCTCCTCTTTGGTAGTGACTATAGTGATAGAGGTAGTGTACATTCTAGTTAAGCTAATTGTTATATGGTTTCTTGTTGTTGTTGTAAAAATTGTGAATTGCATTCGCTCTTGTTCCAATTTATATTATGTTGTTACATTGAGTTAATCATAAAAATGGTAGTAAACAACTCGAGTAGATATTAGTCATTGCGTGGCACACCCTTACTTTTATAGTTACGAAGTGTGATTCAATTCTATGGAGTGTTCTTTTATGTCTACATGAATGATTTGATTCAGTAATTCTGGTTCAACATCTCTTATTGTTTTTTCCATTTTCTCATTCTTGGTTGTATTGTATCCGCACAAACAGTGCAACCTCCATTGAAACAACAAGACCTGCCTTGGGTTGACAATTAAATGTTGTAGTCTTGGTCAATTAGGATTAATTAAAACAACACTACACTCTCCCCTTTTGACATCAAGGGCAAAGGGTTGAACTAGGTTGAATGAACTACTTCCTTTTTAGACCTCAATACTTTAAGTAGAATCTATTGATATGAATCATGAAAACTACATACTAACCATGCTCTCCCTGAGCATATACTAGACCTTCTAGAGATATAAAATAGAGTACAAGACTGTAGGACTCGAATAAATGACTTAGCATATACCAATCACTCTATGATCAATCTCCCAACATAATGGGATTACACATTTGACCAAAATTTTACATCAATGTCCCAAAATAATGGGAATACATACATAACATGACTTGATCCTAATAGTCCATACATGACTAAATTTTAAAATGATTACCCCATGGGTCTTTTCATGACCTTTACATCAAGATACATACATGACATTCATAATCATAAATAATGATTTCAAGCATGATAATTAGCAGCCACCACCATGCATCATATAGAAATCTACAACATAATCATATGGCAACAACAACATAAATTTTATAACGAAATAAGATGAACATCCTCATCATCAATAAGTAACATAAGATAATATAGTTTAACATCAATCTCTCTGATATCATCAATACACAATCAAATATGCAAGGCTTCCAAGCATCACTAAGCAACTGTACCATAGTATTGTGCAATAGAGCTCTGTCAGAAACTCAAACCCTTGACCTCATGTCATCAAGGTCAACATGATCTCTCCACATATAAGAAGAGAAACACCATAGGTATCATATACATGCATCAATAACATATGTGATAACCAAGAGTATCTCCACCATCAAAAGACATTAAGTAGAATAGAACTGACTCACAACATCATCAACCAACACCTCTAGTGAACATATCTTCAAGCTTTAAAAACAACAAGAATAAAACACCATTAAGAGCTTAACCAAATGATGCTCAAGCAACATATAGGAATCATCCATAACTTCACCACATGCAATCCAAGTATCCAAGACATAGATACAACAACATGTATTTTTAGTAGTGAGTAATGAAATAAGACTAATGAAAATAGTGATAAACATGTACTCATCATAGGAAACATCATGTAATAAAGGAGTGCTCAAAAGTACATCATTCCAAAAGTGAATTATTAGAAGCATGGAAGATGTGCCCCCTGAACCTATGCCAATTCTTCATCATCAAATTTGCCCATATTCTTCTTACCAACAAGACACACATTAAATAGCCATATAAACAACAACAATGGCATAATATTTTGCAACAACTCATAACCTCATCATGAACCAACATAATTCCTAAGCAGTATATGGGCATCATTAACAGTCTGCAATAAATCAATATCAAAACCAAAATGCAAATAATGGACTGATGAAACATATGAGAAGCTCCCCCTAAATATGTGCCACTTCTTTTTCATCACAGCAAAGCATATGCGATTATCTAGATCAAATATTGTGTATACACACGACTTTATTTCATAAGAACCATGTACAAAATATAAAACACTGATTTTTATAGCCATATCTCCCCCTAACCATGTCATGTATTTTCTTGTTCACAATCTCTTCATCAATGCAGCATCAATATAAAATGAATAACAACACATGAAATCATGATCTAAGTAAACATGCATAGATCCCCCTGAGATAAAATGCCATTGATCTTGTGGACCTGATAGTCATCATCTATTCTTCATGGGGTTATGTACCTCACATTCACTTCTATAGTCACTTTGAGAAGTACACTTTTAAGAACAATGGACTACAGTAGGGACAATCTTCCCTATGTCTCTAACTAATGTTCCTTGTTCCTCCAAATGTGTTTGTAACTTCTAATCATGTGCCCAAATTTGTGGAACTTATCCATATTTTCCTTCCATTCCAAATTATTGACCCGCAATCATTGACCTTATGCCCAAATTATTTACAAGAAAAAAAACGTCCATCAAACCATCCTCTATGCCTAGGGATTGATGTTGAATTTGATAGGGGATGTTTCCTTTCAAATGTGTAACTTGATTCAATTTTATTTTGAAAAATGCTTATGATGGTTCTTGTCATTACATTGTGAAAATAAATTGATGTGGTTGTATCCAATGCCTATATTGATTAGAGGAGAGTGTTTTTCATTGATAATATTCTCTAATGATTCAGATGCATTTACCCATTTGTTGATCTTCTCATAATCTTTCTTTAGAGTCACAACTTTTTATTCTATTTTTTCACAATGCCTTTCCTTTTCTTGAAGTTGTTTTGCTAATAATTATCTTCTTCTATTGGTTGTTATTAAATGAGTATTTAGCAAGTTCATTTCCTTGACATTATTACTTTATTTTTTTTCCAGTTCTTTGTTTGCATTCCTGATTCTATCAACTTCACTTAATGTTTTGATTAAATATTCTTCTTTATAACTATCTAATTCACTAGTCGATTGATCTTCAAGAGCCATAAATATTTGGTAACAACTGTTAGAATCTAAATCTGAATCTTCCTGATAATAAGATTTGGTTTAAATATATTCAATAGAATAAAAGCTTTTTTAGCAGAAAACTTCTTTTTAGCAATTTTTTTTTTCAACGTTATTTCCTTTTTCTTTATTATCAATAATTTTTTTATATGGAAATTTGGATGGATAGTGACCTACTCTTCCATATGCATAACATTTAAAGGGAATCTTACCTTTGAATTTACCAATTCCCACTTGCAACTTTCTCACAAAATTCACTTCTTCCTCATATAAAATGTAGCTTGTATCCTTAGGCTTTTCTCTTTATTTCCCTTTGTATGTGTGATCTGATATTCACCCCATGAGTGTCATCAGTTAAAGTTTTATTAAACAAAAGGTATTACAAACTCATGTGCTAGTGTGTTTCCTGTTCTATTTAAGCAACAGATCAATCAGATTTCCAATACACAGACATTTCAAATGGAAAGACAACAGAGAAATATAGTAAGAAACCACAAAGACACAAGAAATTTTTAATAAGGATTTCACCCTATTCTCCAGGGCTACGTCTCCGATCTAGCTTTCAGTGGTGGCCTTGTTTTATTGTGTCTTTAAGCATAGAATTACAATGCAGGAACTCAATGGAGTTCTCCTGAAGCAGTTTTGTTTAACAGGGTGGTTTCATGGATTCCCCAAGCCACTGGAGTACACCGACTCTTCTTCTTCTTACTAGCTCCGTGACCTTCTGGTCTACAGTGGCAAGAGCCCAACATGGTGCTCAGCCCGGAAAGATCCCTCTATGGGGTGGCTCGAACCTCTGAAGCTTGGTGGTGCTCGATGCTACCATTGCGTCAGCTCGGCCCTCTCTCTCGTACTAATTTTCTCTTGCTTTACTGCCTACTTCTCCATGTATTCCATCCTCCTCTCAGGGTTCTGGTCTCCTTTCCTTCTTCTCTCGGACCTCCCTTTTTGAATTCCTGTGTATTCTATCTCTATTCATGGATTTTAGCCATTTGTTTCCATGCATGTTCGGTTCCTCTTCCGCCTCTGTCG
This sequence comes from Pinus taeda, assembly GCA_000404065.3. Classification (NCBI taxonomy): domain Eukaryota; kingdom Viridiplantae; phylum Streptophyta; class Pinopsida; order Pinales; family Pinaceae; genus Pinus; species Pinus taeda. The sequence continues at coordinate 52,055 of APFE030221762.1, forward strand.
ATTCCCCTTCTGTAGCTATTCTTGGAGTTCCTTGTTTGGCGTCAACATGAACGCTCAGGGAGTGGCCACATGTCCCCATCAGAACAACGCCAGCTTGCTCGTCGGTTTGTTTCTTCAGTTACGTCGTGGATGCATTTTTCCTCCATCGTGGCGGTCAAACGGATTCCAAATCCCTTTATAACGTGGCTCAACGCCAGCTTGCTCGTCGGTTTGTTTCTTCAGTTACGTCGTGGATGCATTTTTCCTCCATCGTGGCGGTCAAACGGATTCCAAATCCCTTTATAACGTGGCTTAATTCCTTGTCGATTATGCTTCTTTCCATCAGGTGCAATCTCATCCGTCTGATCTGGGTCCCCTAGATCCAACGTCATTCGCATGTCCTGCGCAGTTGACCTGCTCGATCGATAATGCGTGATCAGTGGCGGTTTTCTCTCACCTCTGCCGCCACGCGTCGATCGTTGAGTGGGATCGCTCCGCTTCCTCCAAAACCATTTACTGTTTGAGGGCACCCTGATCAATACTGTTGGTTTTCTAGAGTGCGGGTCCCGCCTTTGTCCTTTTAGCACTTTTCGTTTCTACGCCCACGGTTGTCGGGCTCCCAACACGACTGAGTGCTTAAGGCTCCTCCATTTTGGCCCTGTTCGTTGAGCAAGCACTAATCGTGCATCGCAAATCACCTCCTTTTCCCAATCTTGGGTTCCAAGGGGCTACTTTGACCTCTTGTACAGTCTCCATGGGCCTCGGTCAGTTGCGCTTTGACCGAGGTCCTCGTCGTTCCACGCTAGCTGCCATTGCCACTGGTTCAAGGTGTTTTTTATGTTGTTTTGGATTCTTTAAGGATTTGTTTCATCCCGATACCATAATGGTTCTTTGACAGTATTTTATGGATCCAATTTGGATCACGACCTTCCCACTGAAAGAGCTTTTGGACCACCAAAAGTTGGTTTTCTTCAAGCATCGATTAAGTGAGGAAATGGTTGTCTCACTTGTCCAATCTCAATCCAATTCGCACTGCTCGGCTTCAAACCTTTAAGCCCAATCTTGAGGTATTCCACTTGTCCACTGCACGTCGTCCTCACCTTCCTATCCAACACTATGTCTTCCCATAATTCACTAATTTATTCAGGTAGCAGGTCATTAACAGAAGTTAATTTACTCTGCTCTTCAAGGTCCTCAATCATTGAAGGTTCAAACAACCTCAAGAAATATGCGTTCATGACTGAGTAGATGTGCATGTAAGCTGGTAGATCAAGGCAAAAAGCATTTTCACCAATCTTCTCAAGTATCCTGAAGGGTCCATACCTGATAGGTTTTAGCTTTTTAACTTCACCTCACATACTGTCCTTGCTGATGTACAACTAGACTTGGTCTCCAACTTGAAAACTATGCTCCATTCGATGCTTATCATGCCTAGCCTTGTACTTGGCCTGGTTCTTTTCTAGCTGTTCCTATACTGCCTGGTGGATTTCTTGGATTTGTTCAATGAACCTAGTTGCCTTGTCCACAGCACTGTGTCTATCAACCATGATATCGTTACCAAAGAAAAAATCCAAAGGAGACCTTGGTATAAAACCAAAACAGGTCTCAAAAGGAGATCTTTGTGTAGAAGAGTGTTTGGCTCTATTGTAAGCATGATGCACATAACACAAGTGCTCATCCCAAAGCTTAGGGTGTTTGCTGCAATATCCTCTCAGTAACTGGATCACCGTCCTGCTAACTACTTCTGTCTGGCCATCTATTTATGGATGAAAAGCTGTGCTTTTCTTTAATTTGGTGTCCATTAGTTCCCACAGACTTGACCAAAAATTCCCCACAAATCAGGTGTCTCGATCATATATAATAGAAGTGGGTAATCCAAAATGAACCCATACATCTTCAAAGAATAATTTTGCAGTTTGTTCAGCTGTAATCTGTTTACTACAGGGTATCAAAATACACATTTTATTGAACCTATCCAAAACAACATATAGATAATCATGATCTTTCCTAGATTTAGGCAGTCCTCCAACAAAATCCATGGAAATGCTTTCCCAAGGGTGAGAAGGAACTGGAAATGGAGTGTATAAGCCTAGTTTTTTATTGATGGGCTTGCTTTTAGCACACATAGCACATCCCTTCAGATATCTAGAAACTGTCTCATTCATTTTTGGCCAATAGCAGAACCTTTGTAGCTGTGCAACTATTTTACTTACCCCAAAGGGACCTGATATCAGAGAAGTGTGTGCTTCCCTAATTATCTTTACTCTCTCAGTTTGTGAGATGCAGAGTTTCCCACAATTATATAAGAGTCGGTCCTTCATGTGATATTCCAATTCTTCTATTCTTTTGCCTTTACTCAAAGTTGCATATACATCTTTAAAGTCCATTTCCTGAGCATACTATTATATGTAGCTTTCATGCATCACAGGATTATGCTTAAGTATGGTAGATGCATTTATAATGGGTCTAGACAATATTTCTGAAACCTTGTTATGTATGCCCTTTTTATATCTGATGACTAAATGGAACTATTGTAGAAAACCCATCTATCTATAATGTCTTGATTACTGCAAGTTAGTTTGGGAGTGTAAGTATTGTAGTGGCTGATGATCAGTATGTATTACTGTTTCTTTTCCCATTAAGTAATGTTTCCACTTTTTCACAGTCTGAACTAATGCATACAATTCCTTATCATATGTAGGATACTTAACTACTACGGGATTAAAGTTTCAGATGGTAACATATGGGTTTACAATGCTGTGTCAACACTTCTCCCATGGCATAGCCACCAGCCTCAGTTTGGATCTCAAGTGGTCTTTATAGATCTGGCAGTGCTAGTACAGGTGTTGTAGTAATGTTTTCTTTCAAGTTGTCGAAGGCTTTTTGCTATTTGCCTCCCCACTTAAACAGCTTGTTCAATCCTGTCAAGGCATGTAAGGGAGATGCAATTGAGGAAAAATTTGAAATGAACTTCCTCCAATATTGTGCTGCTCCTAAGAAGCTTCTCACTTCTACTTTCTTTTCTCCTTGCTCTTGCTTACAGTGGGTTGGGATTGTCCCCCAACTTCTGGATTTCCATTCTTTCCTCTAGCTTCTAGATGAGTAGCTTGTACAGATACCTCATCTATACTAGTGGGATTAAACATGAGGATGGTAGGCCTCATGTAGCTGTGTAGACCACCAATGTACTTTAAAAGAGTTTTTGGTGAGTCTAATGAGATACCCAACATCAATGCTCTCTTTCTCAATTCTTGAGTATACCCTTGCACACTTTTCCCTTTCAACTACCGAAGAGTTTGCCAGCTCATCATGGCTTGTTGCATGTAGGCCAATGGATAGAACTGCTTTTTGATTGTAACAACAAATTCACTCCAGACAGAGATGGTTTTACCATGCTTCTTCATATCAGCTTGGGTTTTGCCTTCCCACCAAACCAAGGCAGTGCCTCCTAGGCATAGGCTTTCCAAGTAAATCTTATTCTTGTCTGAGTCTATGTTCTGTACTCTGTAATACACATCAATTTGTCTAATCCAATTGTCCAACTTTTCACCATTTAGCTCTCCATCATATATAGGCAAATCAAATTTAACATCTAACTTAATCAAATATGCTTTCTTATTATGCACAGGGCTATTAGGAGGTGTGAGAAAGCTTTCCTCTTTCCCCTTTCCTTTTCAGTGGTCATGGGAATGGGATTCATCTTTTTCTTTATCTTGTTTACAACCTGATTAATCTTCATCCTTATGCTTTCTAAAGTCCATATACATTTCTTCTACCATATACTTTATAGCTAGGAAACTTTCTATGAATTGAAGGTCTGGCCCATAGAACCTTCCTCTGACATTGTCTTCCAAGGATAGACTCTCCCAATTTTAGCATTAATTTCCACCAACTCTCCTTCTCCTAATTTGAGTTTTGATCTAGTGAGCATCCAGAGCTAAACAAACAAAAGCTTATCTAACCTTACAACCTACTGCTCTGATACCACTTGATCTGATATTCACCCTACGAGTGACATCAGTTAAAGTTTTATTAGATAAAAGGAATTACAAACTCATGTGTTGGTGTGTGTCCTGTGCTATTTAAACAATGGATCGATCAGATTGCCAATACACAGACATTTCAAATGAAAAGACAATAGAGAAATACAGTAAGCAACCACAAAGACACAAGCAATTTTTAATAAGGAGTTCACCCTATTCTCCAGGGCTACATCTCCGGTCCAGCTTCCAGTGGTGGCCTTGTTTTATTGTGTCTTTAAGCAGAGAATTACAATGCAGGAACTCAATGTGAGTTCTCCTGAAGCAGGTTTGCTTGGCAGGGTGGTTTCTTGGATTCCCCAAGCCACTAGAGTACACTGAATCTTCTTCATCCTACCAACCTCATGACCTTTTTGTCTACAGTGGCAAGAGCCCAACGTGGTGCTCAACCCGGACAGATCCCTCTATGGGGTGGCTCAAATCTCTCAAGCTCGGTGGTGCTCGATGCTGTCGTTGTGCCAGCTCGGCCCTCTGTCTCGTCCTTCTTTTCTCTCGCTTTACTACCTTCTTCTCTATGTATTCCGTCCTCCTCTTGGGGTTCTGGTCTCCTTTCCTTCTTCTCTCGGACCTCCCTTTTTGAATTCCTATGTATTCTGTCTCTATTCATGGCTTTTAGCCATTCGTTTCCATGCCTGTTTGGTTCCCCTTCTGCCTTTGTCGATTCCCCTTCTTCAGATACGCATGGAGTTCCCTGTTCGGCGTCAACATGAACGCTCAGGGAGTGGCCACGTGTCCCCATCGGAACAGCGCCAGCCTACTCATGGGTTCGTTTCTTCAGTTACGTCATGGATGCATTTTTCCTCCACCGTGGAGGTCAAATGGATTCAAAATCCCTTCAGAACGTGGCTTAATTCCCTATTGATTCGGCTTCTTTCCATGAGGCGCAATCTCAGCCGTCCGATCTGGGTCCCCCCAGATCCAACGTCATTTGCACGTCCCGCGCGGTTGAACTGCTCGACCGATAACGTGTGATCAACGACGGTTTTCTCTCACCTCCGCCGCCATGCGTTGATCATTGAGTGGGATTGCTTTGCTTCCTCCAAAACCATTTACCGTTTCAGGGTGCCCCGATCAATACCGCCGATTTTCTAGAGTGTGGGTCCTGCTTTTGTCCTTTTAGTGCTTTTTTTTTCTCTGCCCACTGTTCTCCGGCTCCCAACGTGACCGAGTGCTTAAGGCTCCTCCATTTTGGCCCTGTTCGCCCAATGATGCGTGATAAGCACTAGGCGCTAATCACACATCGCAAATCATCTCCTTTTCCCGATTTGGGGCTCCCAGGGGCTACTTTGACCTCTTGCACAGTCTCCATGGGCCTCGGTCAACGCGCTTTGATTGAGGTCCTCGTCGTTCCATACTGGCTTCCTTTTCCACTGGTTCAAGTTGTTTTTGATGCTGTTTTGGATTCTTTAAGGATTTGTGTCATCTCGATACTGTCATGGTTCTTTGACAGTGTTTTATGGATCCAATTCGGATCAATGTGGCTTTTAATGTTTCTTCTCTCATACCTGATGTATCACATTTTCTCATCTCATAAGCTATCAAGATCCCATGGAATTTTTCATGGGTAATATTCTTTCAATCCTGCATTTCTTCAATGGCGGAAACTTCAGAATTGAAATTTTGGGTTAGTGATCTCAATTTTTTTTCAATAAAAACTATCCTTTATTTTGTCACCATGACATTTCATTGTGTTGACAATCTCGTCTACTCTAAGGAAAAATCTTGGAATGTTTTCATCATCATGCATTCTAAGAGACTCATATTGAATTCTAGATGTTTGAAGTTTAACACTTTTTACCTTAGTGTCACCTTTATAGCTTTGAACAAGCTTATCCCATATTTCCTTTGTGGTGCTCAACTGCATGAATTTCACAAACTCAGATTCAACAAATCCTACCAATATATCATTTACTTCCTTTTAATTTTTCTCGTACGGCTTCTTTCCTACATTATCAATGGGAGTGGAGTTGTTGACACTGTTGGAAATCCATCAACCAAGGGGGCCTCCCTGATGAAAATTCCCAACTAGACTTCGCACCATTTGGTATGGGAGACCTTCCAGAACTAAGGCCTGACTCCCATATATTCTTATAGATTTTCCTTGGCTACAAAGTTCAGCCCGAGAGAAAAATGTATGGGTTCTTTCGAATTAGCAAGTGGATATGCCTTGCAAAATGTTCAACTACGGAATGTATCAAGTTTCTTCTACCGAAAGGGAGAGAAAAGTGAGTCTTTAAAAGATAAGTAATAGTACTAATATAGTAAATACACATGAGCATATACATATGAGTGAATAGTTGGAAAACTAGCAAAATAGTTCACATAGAAGCAACAAGTGTTAAAACACATACAACATACCTTCAAAAAGATAAGTACCAAATCCACCAAAATAGTTCATTTTCCTTAGTATAGATGAAACAACAGACATTGCAAACATTCAAAGAATAGTCTTACAATATTTACAACATATGCATGAAAGTGTGCTAGCTCGACGAGATTTTGAGTTAAGCTAAAGTTCTAAGATGCACAATACAATGAACACCACTATCCCTAATAGCGGAGCATTAGAGCAACAACTTTCTCCTCCAAAAGAAGTATATTTCTCTCTTATTCCTGGTAGGTGGAGCCCAGGTGAAAAGTACTTTACATGATCAATGAGGATGTACATATAAAAAATTGGGGGATCATTCACCTCCCTTGTGACTCTTGGACTACCCTCCTAAGAATTTGACTTCCCTATGACCTTTCAACTCCTACATGACTTTTCACATTATATACATTTCTCTTGGAATTCCACTTTACATTACATTTCCCCAATATTGAATTTACAAATTTCACAAATGATGTGGCAAATCATGACTCATGACAGGACATGAAATGACTCTCATGACATGTACTGCATGATGATGTGGCAGTATCAAGTCATTCTTTAATGCTACTTTCTTTGTGTCTCCTGAAATATAGATCACGTTCTTCTTCTTCCTCCTCCATAAGGATTGAAGGTAGGGAGTATTCAAAGTGATCATGATTTTCAGTTGTTGCTGCAATCTGGTGTCCCTTCGTCTTTCTTGATTGATCCACTTCTCTTTGTAACTACAAATTTGTCTTCTATTATGGTCTCCTTATTCATCTCCTTCATCATCATACTGTCGTAACATGATAGAATCCCTACAACTGAAATCCACTCATGACAAGACAACATCAGTCCAATAAAACCCATAGTCTAACATGCTTTAGGATAGGTGTTGTTTGAGACGTAATCAGGTGATAGGCTTGAAGACAGGCTTAGGAATTTCACAATTAAGAAACTCAGGAGGTCAAGGGCCAGGACTAAGCCTTGAGACTCCATAATGCATAGTTCAGGGAGGCCAGAGAAAGATAACTGCGTAGTTGAGAAGCTTGAGGGGTCGGGCTTGAGGCTAAAGCCTCAATGTTTCCCATTGCATAGTTCTAGAAGGAAAGAGACCAAGGGATTATTATTTTGTGAAATTCAAGGGCTCAAGGTGGAGGCTTGATTCCTGAGACTACGCAGTGCATAGAGGAGACTGTCTGAAGGAAGGAATTGCGTTGTTTGAGCCCAAAGGTTGGGATGGAGCACTGAGATTGCACAGTGCGTAGTTTGAAAGGTAGGGACTACACATTTCCCAGTGCCAAGAGGAAATTTTGAATCTTGAGCACTGAGATTGTACAGTACATAGTTCGAGAAGGTCGAGTGAGTCCAAGTTACTTCGGGCGAAAAATTTTCCAAATTTGACTAAGTGTGGGATCAGTAAGGCCAAGCTAAACATGGGAAAGAATTGAGCATGATCACACACTTAGAAAAATTTGCAACACAATATTGATCACTTGGAACACATGAAAAACATGCTTCCCTCAATGCAACGACGTTACATCAGCTTAACCCAAGTATAACACAAAAGGTACACTCTGCGACGATGGTGATGACACTTGTGCGACAGTGCTTAAAACTTTGGGAATGGGTGTGATACATGTCTACATGATAATAATTATCATTAAGACCAAGTTACCCCTTTAAGCAAGCCAAAAATATATATTTGTTGTGCGACGCTTGCCATGCCAAAAGACAACATTTACAATAGTAAGAGGAAAGTGCAAATGACACTTGCAAAATGCAAGCAAAATGGAAAGAAACACAAGTAAAAGTGAAGATAGCATGAAAACGAAACTTATTACAGTGAAAAAAAGAAAATGTGATAGTGACAAACATGAAAGTGATAGTTACGAAATCGAAGGTGCACAAAAGAAATAGTTGGGAAAACTCACTGAAATAGAAGAATAATCGCAACCAAAAGTGAGAAATCATTGATAAAAGTGCCCACTGACTGTCAACATAGGTTGAACATTGCACAGGCACCATCTTAATGGAATTTGGCCATGTTAATCAAGTTTGCATAAAAGAGTGCGCTCATGAACTTGTTGCAGACTGAGCATGTGTGTGTAGGTGCCTTTGAAACTTATCGATCGAACATAAAGTGACTATGGAATGAACAATCACAAGATTCACGGTAGGCTGTAAAATTCAAGTGCAGACAAAATTTTGGAGGTTGTTTTCATATAAATAATAGGAGGTTGGGTATTGATATCCAAGTTCAAAAAATGGCCATACCTCAACTCCGAATGACTACAAATATGTTCTCATTCTCACCTTCCAAACACAAAGTTAGTTCCATTAAACAAAGGTGGATTTGCATAAAATACAACTTCCATCTTACTTCTCCCTTTAGATTTCACTTTAAGCAATCAAGCTCCTAATAAGGGACCTACTCTGGTACTAACTGTTAGGAAAAATACTTAGAGGGGGGCAGGTGAATCATTACTTTTAATTCACTTTAGCTTTCAATTTCTTGTTAGAAATAATACTGAGAGGGGGGAGGGGGGTGAATCAGTATTATCAAATTCTTTTCAATATGCCTTCCTTAATTTATTGATCATTAACTTGTATATAATAATGAGCATGAAACAAGAAAAAATAGATAGTCATGCCAAAGAACACCAGATATAAGGTGGAAACCCAATGTGGGTGAAAACCACCTGCCGCAATATGTCTCTATCTTCTTTCAATTAGAAACTTCTTCTTACAATGATTTTGTACTGGTGCAGTCCTTTACCAGTACGCAGGCTGCAACCTGTAGAGAGCTACAACTCTCTCTCATTTTCCAGTCTCTCCTAGAAGGGAGCTACAAACCCCTTAGCTCTTTTACTTCTTCAAGGACCACGTTTCATTAATTTTCAAACTGGATCCATGAACATCAAATAATCATCAAGTACATGAACCAATGGATCACCCGACTCTTCAGAATGCTGTAAACAGAAAAGTAATACTAGAAAGATAAACCCAGAACTCTGCTGCAATAGATAAAAAGACAATCAACAAATGTTTCAAGATAAGACCGCAACTTCACCAACAGGGGCCTACATATATCCGCAGCTCTTCTAAGATTGAACTGCACAGATCTGCTCTGGTTGTTCTTCTGCTCTGCGTAATTTTCTTCAGATCCGCACCTTCACTTCCGAATTACAGCGTACATCCGCACTGTGCCTTCTTCTTTCCTGCGTACCTCATACTTCGCCCTTTTCTGTGCTGCGTGCGCCCCACACCATGCATTCTTCTACACTGCATACCCCGCACTGCGCCTTTGGCTTCACAGCATACTTTCGCACTAAGCCTTTTACTGAGCTGCGTATCCCAGCATTGCGCCTTCGGATCACCTGCGGACTTCTGATTAGGGCCAAATTTATAGTCCTCCAATGTGCCATAGTCAGTCAGATCCACAGATCTGTTCATGCGCTCAAGAGATCACGACATGTCAATAGATTCACCTTAAGTTATCTCGTTGATTTAGATCTAGATTTTAAAATCAATCACCCAAAACTTTAGATCTCAAGATATTCAAATTTCTCAAGTGTGTGGCCAAGAGATCTCCTTTCCTTTTTATAAGCAGCCCTTTCTCAATACCATGGTCCAAAACCATAATAATACAATACCATGTACCCAATACTTGGGATCAATAGTTTTGGATGCAATACCACGAACCAAAACCATTTGATCAAAAACTGTCGGACTAATACCATGAACCATTCATGAAGATTCCCACGTGCACGTGCTTTTATGCATTGGAGAGAGTGAAACTGGGGTCCGCACCTTATGAACATATCACCTGCGTGCATATACGCACTGCTTGGTCAGCATACCTGCGGGTCTGCAGCTTATACTAGGATTACCTGCGGGTATCTTAATTTCCACGATTTTGAGTGCCTGAACTGAGATCTGCTACAAGAGTGAGTTGCCATCAAGTACAACACCTGTACCATAGAGACAAACCAGAAACATAATGCCAACAATCTCCCCCTTTGGACTTGATGGCAACCTCAAGATCTTCAATGCCATTCTCCTCCTTTGACATCAAGGGCAAAGGGTTATGCTCCCCCTGAGAACATGCTTAAGTTTTTGCTCTGATGATAATGCTCCCCCTGACCAGATCCTTAATCCACCATAAATTTCTTCAAGAAGAACCATAATCCACCATGACCATGAAAGAGATAGAGACATATTGCAGCCATGTTCAGATCAGCATCCATGTTCTCCTTTTGTGCTACCATAATGCCAACAATGCATTATATGTGCTCCCCCTGAACCTGTGCCATCGATCTACAACCAATCCATAAACCAACAAATATATGCGTATACCACATATAGACCTCGCGTACAACCAAAAAATGAGATTCAACAACAAGATGATGCATCAACTGCCCCCAGCTTTTCCCTGAGGTATTCAAAGGTCTCCCTGGGCAATGGCTTGGTGAGAATATCAGCAACTTGTTCCTTAGAAGGAACATACTCCAATTTGACCTTTTGTTCAATCACTTGTTCCCTAAGAAAGTGATACTTGATCGGTATGTGCTTGGTCTTCGAATGCATGACTGGATTCTTTGAAATGCTGATTTCACTTGTGTTATCACATAAGATGGAGGTGGTGTACAAGTGATTTGAAAATCCTGCAAGGTCTGCATCATCCAAAGGAGTTGAGTGCAGCAAGATGCAGCAGCCACATATTCCGCTTCAGCTGTAGATAATGCAATCGAACTCTGCTTCTTGCTAAACCAAGATACTAATCTGGAACCCATAAAGAATGCACCACCACTTCTGCTCTTCCTGTCATCCACGCTTCCGGCCCAATCTGCATCTGTATAAGCATGAAGTGTGAGATCTGTATCGCTAGGATACCATAAGCCATAGTTTTGAGTTCCTCGAAGGTATTTAAAGATTATCTTTACTGCCTGAAGATGAGTTTCCTTTGGATTTGCCTGAAATCTTCCAACTATTCTCACTGCATGCATGATATCTGGTCGGGTACCTGTCAAATAAAGTAGACTTCCAATCATAGACCAGTAGGTTGGTTGATGCATTGTTGTTGATTCATCATTTGCACTGAGGCTGCATCCTGTGACCATGGGGGTACATACTGGTTTTGCATCTTCCATGCCATATTTCTTCAAAATCTGCTTGAGATACTTGGTTTGAGACAAGAAGATCCCGCCTTCATTTTGTTGGATTTGCAATCCAAGAAAGTATGTCAATTCTCCAAGCAAAGACATTTCAAATTCTTTCTTCATCACTAAGGCAAATCTTTGACTCATAGCTTCTTCATTGCTGCCAAAGATAATATCATCTACATACACAACAAGTATTAGCAATTTGTCATTTTCAATTTTTATATACAGATTACTATCTGCTGATCCTTTTGAAAAACCTTGTTGATGAAGATATCTATCCACACGATAGTACCAAGCCCTTGGAGCCTGTTTAAGACCATAGAGAGCCTTTTTTAGTCTGCATACAAGATTTGGATCATTCCCAAGGATGAAACCATTTGGTTCCTCAATGTACACTTCTTCTTCTAAGTCCCCATTCAGAAAGGCTGATTTCACGTCCATTTGAGAAACTTTGAACTTTTGAAAACTTGAGAGAGCAAGGAACATTCGAATGGCCTCAAGTCTAGAAATAGGAGTAAAAGTTTCTTCAAAGTCTATTCCTTCTTGTTGAGCATACCCTTTATAAACAATTCTGGCCTTGTTTCTAATAACATCCCCATTTTCATTCAATTTGTTCTTGAAGATCCATTTTGTCCCTATGACATTCTTATCTTTTGGTCTAGGAACCAACTCCCAAGTGTTGTTCTTTTCAATCTGCTTGAGTTCTTCATCCATTGCCTTGACCCAACATTCATCTTTGCATGCCTCTTTTACATTTTGTGGCTCAGTGGAGGAGAGCAATGCCAAATAGCTTGAGGCTTCTGCAATTGTTCTTCTAGTTTGTACACCTGCTTCTTTCTGCCCCAAAATCTCAAATTCTGGATGATTCTTCTGAACGTACCTAGAAGGAGTCTTCTGTTCTATCCTTATATATTCCTCTGGTGCCTCTTGAGGTTCTTCTTCATTATCTGTCTGATTTGGAGAATAGTCTTCATCCTCTTTAATATCTTCATGATTTAATTGCCTAGGGATGTATCCTTTTTCATCAACCACTACATCAATGTTGTCAACAATTTTTCCAAGTATTTTATTATAACACTTATATGCTTTGCTTTAGGGAGAATATCCAAGAAGAATGCCTTCATCTTCTCTGGGTTCAAGTTTTCCAACCTGTTCATCAGTATTCTTAATATAGCATTTGCTCCCAAATATTTTGAAATACTTTACCAAAGGAGTCTCATCATTCCAGAGCTCATGCAGAGTTTGAGTGCTGTTCACTTGGACATTTGTTTTGTTGAGAATAATAACCGCAGCATATGCAGCTTCAACCCAAAAGGTTGCGGGAGTTCCAGATTCATCAAGCATAGCACGAGCCATTTGTTGGACTGTTCTATTTATCCTCTCCACCACTCCATTTTGCTGAGGAGTCCTAGCTGTAGAGAATTCCCTTCTTATTCCATGTTCTTCACAGAAATCGAAAAATTCATTTGAGGTAAACTCCCCACCTATGTCAAACCTGAGGCACTTAATTTTGTAATCTGATTCATTCTCAACCAAGGCTTTGAAGGATTTGAATTTTTCGAATGCTTCGCCTTGTGCTTCATAAGTCCTAACCAAACCATCCTGGAGAAGTCGTCAATGAATAATATAAGGTATTCTTCTCCTCGAGGTGACCTTGTCCTAAAAGGACCGCATACATCTGTATGAACTAGCTCAAGAGGCCTGCTCGCTGATCCTTCCTTCTCAGGGAAGTTAGTTCTGGTTTGCTTCCAAAACTGACATGATTTGAATATGGTGTTGTCTAGAATTTTGATGTCTGGAAGACCACGAACTACCTGGTATTTGCATGCTTTCCTTATTTGTGAAAAGCTTAGATGCCCCAACCTCCGGTGCAACCAGTGTTCATCATTCTTGCTCAAATAACATTGTTGTTCTCCTTCTTCAAATATGTATAGATTATTTGGAGTTCTTTTGCCTTTGATAACAGTTTTTCCTGTATCAAGATCACGAACACTACACCGATCTGATTGAAATATCACCTCGGTTCCATTATCGCACATCTGACTAACACTCAATAGATTATGCTTCAAGCCATCAACATATAAAACATTTCCATCTTTGACCTATTCTTTCAACTGAGCAATGCCTTTTCCTTTTATGGTTGCAGGGGTATCATTTCCAAAAGAAACTTTCTTTCCCTTTTCTAAAGAAGTACATGATTCAAGTTTTTCTTTATCACCTGTCATATGCTTCGAACATCCGCTGTCGATGTACCATTGATTTTCCAGTCCTTCTGCATATAAAGCTATCCCACATCTTTCTGGTTGTGGTTCTTTCATTCTCCATGTTTTGGCACTTGAGGTTTGTTCCTTCTGAGTTGTCTTCCAAAACCTGCTCCTGCATTCAGAATCTTCATTCACAAAAAATTTATTACAAATAGAACATTCAATTTCACTTTCAAGGGCGGAAAAGTTGTTATAGTCCTCTCTGATTGCAGGCATACTTCTTTGTTTTTGAGCTTCTCTAGTCATGATTGTCTTATAGGCAACACATTGAGCTGCTTTGTGACCAAAGTTATGGCAAGAGAAACATTGGCCATAGAAGAAATTCCTGCGACGATCATCCAACCGATTGTAGTTTCTACAGCCATCCATCCTTGAAGAAAATTGGGAAGATTTTACCTGTGGCCGGTTGTAGCCTCTGCTTGTCCTTAAGGTAGCATGCCCCCGATTTTCTTGATAGTCTTTGTTTGTCTTTGAGGAAGATTGTCCCTGATTTACCTGATGATTTCTATTTGGCCTTTTCTCACTCCTTCTTGCTGCATCAAGATAACTTTTGGAGGTGGAAGCTTAAGATGTTTCTCCATTATACCCCAGACCTGTCTTGATTAGAGGGGAACACTGCACACTAATAATCTCATCCAGAGTTTCAAATCATTTAACAAATTTAAGATTAAGGGCCTTTGTTTTCTCAATTTCTTTTCTAATGCCAACAATTTCACACTCTAACTTATCAAGAGATTTTTCTTTTTCATCAAGTTGAATTTGCAGAGTATCAATGATCCTATTCTTTTCTTCTAAACATCTTTTGAGTCTAGTAATTTCTTCATAAAAGTCATCCACATCTATAGCATCCATGTAATCATCATCTTCAAAGGCCATTAAAAGTTTATAATGATTACCTCGTTCATCTTCATCGCTATTTGATAGTCCATCACTATCTTCATGAGTGTAATAGCTTTTCTTGTTTGCATTCTGTTTCTTGTTCCATCTAACAGGTTCCTTCCCCTTATCCTTGTGATTACATTTGGTGGCATAGTGACCTACTCTTCCACAAGCAAAGCATTTGAAAGGTAACTTACCTTGGAATCATCCAACACCCCGTTGAAGATTTTTGAAAAAATTTGATTCTTCTTCTTCATCTGATATGTGTCGTGACTCATAGTAGTCTCCTTTGCCAGAAGCCTTGAAGGTAGCTTCTCTCCTGTCTGATGGTCCTCCTTTCCTCATTTCATAAGCTGTTAGAATTCCATGCAGTTGTGACATTTTAAGGTTTTGAAGATTCTCCTTTTCTTCTATTGCAGAA
>APFE030221762.1:67645-79299 GCA_000404065.3 Pinus taeda
GGTGAATCAATATTATCAAATTCTTTTCAATATGCCTTCCTTAATTTATTGATCATTAACTTGTATATAATAATGAGCATGAAACAAGAAAAAATAGATAGTCATGCCAGAGAACACGAGATATAAGGTGCAAACCCAATGTGGGTGAAAACCACCTGCTGTAATATGTCTCTATCTTATTTCAATTAGAAACTTCTTTTACAATGATTTTGTACTGGTGCAGTCCTTTACCAGTACGCAAGGTGCAACCTGCAGAGAGCTACAACTCTCTCTCATTTTCCAGTCTCTCCTGGAAGGGAGCTACAACCCCCTTAGCTCTTTTACTTCTTTAAGGACCACGTTTCATTAATTTTCAAACTGGATCCATGAACATCAAATAATCATCAAGTACATGAACCAATGGATCACCCGACTCTTCAAAATGCTGTAAACAGAAAAGTAATACTAGAAATATAAACCCAGAACTCTGCTGCAATAGATAAAAAGACAATCAACAAATGTTTCAAGATAAGACCGCAACTTCACCAACAGGGGCTTGCGTATATCCGCAGCTCTTCTCAGACTGAACTGCGCAGATCCGCTCTGGTTGTTCTTCTTCTCTGCCTACTTTTCTTCAGATCCGCACCTTCACTTCCGAATTACAACGTACATCTGCACTGTGCCTTCTTCTTTCCTGCATACCTCGCACTTCTCCCTTTTTTGTGCTGCGTGTGCCCCTCACTATGTGTTCTTCTGCGCTGCGTACCCCGCACTATGCCTTTGGCTCCACAGCGTACTTCCGCACTAAGCCTTTTACTGAGTTGCGTATCCCCGCACTGCGCCTTCGGATCGCCTGCGGACTTCTGATTAGGGCCAAATTTACAGTCCTCCAATGTGCCACAGTCAGTCAAATCCATAGATCTGTTCATGCGCCCGAGAGATCATGACATGTTGATAGATTCACTTTAAGTTATCTCCTTGATTTAGATCTAGCTTTTAAAATCAATCACCCAAAATTTCAGATCTTAAGATATTCAAATTTCACAAGTGTGTGGCCAAGGGATCTCCTTTCCTTTTTATAGGCAGCCCTTTCTCAATACCATGGTCCAAAACCATAATAACACAATACCATGAACCCAATACTTGGGATCAATAATTTTGGATGCAATACCATGGACCAAAACCATTTGATCAAAAACTGTCAGACTAATACCATGAACCATTCATGAAGATTCCCATGTGCACGTGCTTTTATGCATTGGAGAGAGTGAAACTGGGGTCCACACCTTCTGAACGTATCACCTGCGTGCATATACGCACTGCTTGGTCAGCATACCTGCGGGTCTGCAGCTTATACTAGGATTACCTACGGGTATCTTAATTTCCATGATTTTGAGTGCCTGAAGTGAGATCTGCTACAAGAGTGAGTTGCCATCAAATACAACACCTATACCATAGAGCCAAACCAGAAACATAATGCCAACATTTCTCACTCAGAAATATGTACACTATTGTCATTCATGAAATATGCGTGTATACGCTGGTTGAGTGAAATAAAATCTTTGTATCCAATTTACTTAATTTTTCATAAATTCCATCAATGATTTAACCTAACCAATGCATCATTGTTTCTTTAGTTATTCACTATGAAATAACCATGAACATTAAAGAGCAAATAAATCATCAACACGTAAGAAACACATCAACACATGAGAACACCAATGTTTTAGGTGGAAACTCAATGTGCGAGAAAACCACAATTGTTGTCGTTTCTCTCTTCTTTCTTATTATATAAAGAAAATATTTATTATATTTCGTATTGGCACAGATTATTACTAGCACGCATGCTACTACCTGCAATAGGATACAACCTTCACTCGTTCTCCAACACCCACTAGAAGTGAGCTACAACCCATTGATCTCATTTACCAGCTCCTACCGAAAGGGAGAACCTACCCCCTGAACAAATTTACCAGCTACCACTAGAAGGAATCTCTAACTACCTTACTTCAGGCTCTAAGCACCTCTCATGGACCATGTTTCATAATATTTCATACTCGATCCACGTGTCTCAAATACGCATCAAAAAAATGTAGACCACCTTTCACCAAATTTTCACACTAGACCCACACCCAACATTATGCTCAATACCAATTAACCACTATGAAACCAAACACAGAATCAAAATATCCAATCACTGGATGAACCAAGAATCATAAAATATTGAATCAATATCAAATCACCATAACTAGATCATACCAATGCACAACCACCCATCAATATACCAAGCCATAAGTCAATCCACTAAGTAACCAGTCATGAATAAAGAGAACAATCACTTTGTCATCAACACATTCAATGCAAACCCTAATCAAATTTACTTCAGAATGTATACACGATTGTTATGAAGAAAATATACATATATATGTGCTTACTCTACGTATAGCCTATGCAAAGATCTCAGTTTAATGAACACTCGACCATTTAACTAATTGAATCACTATAACATTGAACCAACAACTGAAACAAGTATTGAACCAACCACATATCCTTGAACCATACCCAACTACACTTCTGCAACATTATAACTAATCAATATACCAATCCACAACCAAACATATAAATACTTCATTGGCAGATAGCAACAAATAATACAAACTTCATAAATTTATTTGACATCCAAACCTCTGTAAACGACTCAAATCAAGAAGAAACCTAAAGGAAAATTATCTCAGTATATATATGTGACTATTGTGAAGCATATTCGCGTATGTATGTGACTATCCTAAAGCAAACCTGCGTACACATCTTAAATTACTGAGTCAACTTCTTTGCACAAATCATAACACATGGGAAACCCATATCTTGTGCCTATATTGTCAACATCACATATTACTGCACAATCAGATCCTACCATCCCTATAACCCCATATCTAGCATTGTGATCTACACAAACATAAATAGATCAAGCAAGTATATTCATTTGTCTTCATTACACTGTCAGATCTATCAGATCTTAGCCATCTCCTTGCATCCTGGTGCACACCTATTCCAGATCAAATCACACATGAATAAACCATTCACTTGCACACGTAACTCCCTGATCTCCATCTTAGAGCATCTGTTCTCACCATATATCACATATCAGGGTAGAAGAATAGGCCACGGGGTTGGTCTCATACTCATGTTACATGAACTTCTTAGAGAATGTCATGGGTAAGAAATCTAGGAATAGGTAAGAAATTTAGGATATAGAAATGAGATATTATAATCATATTTACTTTACATTTTCACATATTAAGTAAGATCTCAGAGAAACTAGATTGAATTTGGATTACTTTTTACTTGTCATTTTTTTTAAATCTTTGGGACTTTATATTCTAGTCAAAGAATGTTATGTAAATTAAAAAAAAACTACAGTTTCAATAATAAAGTTTTGATTAAAAACCCTTTAATCTAAAAAAATATCAAGTACTAGATATAAAAATATTTTAAAAATATTTTAAACAAATTAGACACTTCAAAAAAATTAATAATTAAAAATAAAAAATATAATGTACAATAGCTTAGATGTGACATCAAATGAATGAATATTGCCATTTAAAGAAGTGTTCAAAATAAAACCACGACATATTCATGAATGATGTAAAAGTATCAAACAGTATCTCCATTCATCAATAATGTAAAAGTATAAAAGGCACCTGTCATATTTGGATCTGAAGTTTGAGAAGACTTCTCATGAAAGTCCTTGTAACATATTGCTATTTCATACCATTATGAAGTTTTTATTAAAATTAAAAGATAGAAATTATATTAATGAAAAGACGATTAATATATTGAATTTTTTATATAGAAATAAACTTTAATATTAAATAATAATTAAAAAAACATTGTATGGACCCAATTTAATTTGAAGGATCCAACTTAAATAAACACATTTCACTTTTTTGTTTAAATAAATTTTATTTAGATAAAAACAATGTTAGTTTGGAACTAGGGGAAAGAAGATATAATACGAAAAATGGTCATATATGTTGCAACTAAAAAGTCAAAGATATAAATTTGAGTGTGATTCGTTTTTAATTTTTTTGTGAAATGTTTATAAAACATAAATATTTAATTGCCACTTTGCTTTTGATATAATTGAATCTAAAAACATATTTGTGTTTCGTAACTATCAAACTAAAGGATAGATATTTCTCCAAAACATTAGAACGTGCTACCAATCCGTGCTAAACTGATTAGTACTAATCAGGTAGTTTTGGAAATAATAAAGTAGCGCTCACAATAGATGATACGAATGGTGGACTTGCTTCCCTAAATAATTAACACCAAATTACACAAACAAATCAATTAAATTAAATGTGAGTAACTTTGAGGATTATCATTCAACAACTTCATTACACTCAAGACATTTGCTAATGTATCTCAAATTGGTAGTAACTGGGGCTATTCATTTTATAAAAAATAAATAAATTATTATAACAAGTCTGCTTTTACTTATTAATGTTGTTAATATTTCATCTCAAAGATGTCAAGTATGTATTTTTTTTTTTTACTATACAAAGGAAATCTATATTATATTTGTAAATTACTTTAACAATATCTAACAATTATTTGACAATAAATTGCATGGTAATTTCATAATTATATTAGGTAAATATGAAAAGGTAAATATAGATTTAGATAATCAGGACAACTCATATTTGAAATTGCATTTAAGAAACAACAAAATTATACCGACAAATAAAAACCTAATTAAAAGAAAAATATTTCTACTAACATTCAATAGAGGCACATGTTCACATAATTAAATCCCTATCAATAATACAACCTATTTTTTTAGCAATAAGTTGAGCCTAATTACCCAAGAAAGAAAATATAATAAATTTAGCATCATAATTAGCCTTATCATATATCTAACAACTTATTTTAATGAAATTACATAAAATAAATAGGATTTTGCATAGAGAGAAATATTGGGAGCTCATACTCGAAGTTTATTGAGGAAACTAGAATGAAAATGACATAGTTAGCTTGATTTATAAACAAAAATATTCAATTATATTTAATGAACATAAAGAGTAATTTTAGACATTAAAATTTGACCAATTTTTCATAATTTGAAACAAGTAGTAAAATTGCAACAATTATAACATGAATTTACACCAACAACATATATGTGAAAACACTTTCAAATGATACCTTTAATTCTTTCTTGTTGCATCCATGTAACAAACAAAACCTATATTCCACATTCATACAAGAAACATTAGAGTTTCATATATTACAAGTTTAAACATTCTTGAAATTAAATTTCTTTTTTTTGGGGTAAAAAACAATAAAAATGAAAAATTTACAGATATTTATTTATTTATGCAAAGTAGGAAAAACATATAAATTAATGCACAAAAATATTGGAAGCTTGAAACTAATAAAGAAAACTAGAAAGGAAAAAACCCACCCTTGGTTTGATTTGTAAACAAAAATATTTAATGAAATTTTACTAACACAGATAGTAGATTCCAAGGCAAGTATCTTCAAAATTTGACCAAATTTTTAGAATTTGAAAAAAGTAAAATTATAAATGAATATGTAAATTTTAATATGCCAAGAACATATAATTTGAAATAATAGCATAAAATCATAATAGAGATGGCATGAACTTGCAAGAACAACTTATGTGAAAAATCGTTAAATGATAACTTTGATTTCTTTTTATTGCATCCATGTAACTAGCAATCTTTGTTTGGATGTACTTGTGTATACCACTATGATACTTGAGAACTAGTTGTTTCTTGTAGCCATTGATACCTAGCTTAGGGTTCAAAGTACAAAAAATATTTGTGTACTCCAACATGATCTAATCTCTCTCCTATCATAGGGTTGTCCATCTTGTGCACTGGTCATCATAGTTCCATACTGGGTTAAATTCTTCCTTAAGGGCATCAAAAAAATATTTCCAAATGGGCCCTACCTTAATATTGCATACTCATCTTTGTTGTCTCTTTCAATAACCTTCCCACCAATATTTGACACGGGGAAGAGATTTCAATAGTGAAAAGGTGATTTTTTCATTGTTGGAAAATTTTTAGACAGAATAATAACCTTGTAATAGATTTAACTATTTTTCCAAAGCATTTGCATCTAATTGGCCTTCAAATAGGGGGATATCAAAGATAATGTGTACCTTAAAGGGTGTTGCACCTTCAAAATCATCGTTGTTTGAAAGTGTCTCAGCTAATATTGGAATTTTTTCTAAATGCAATTTCCCGTCATCTCACTTATATGTTGCACAAACGCTTCCTTGATCATCAGATTGATAGGATCTCGTACTCCAAAATTTATCTTTTCCTACTTCATGGAAGTCCTTTTGAGTTAGTGAGAGAAATTCTTCCAAGGAAAAACTAAATGGAGACCCAACTTTTTTTACCCTCACCTCACTGGGGTCATGCACCAAGAAACAAGAAGGAGCAAATTACTCTAATACCGTTGATGCAGGTTGTACAATGAATGAAATGAAAGGTAGGAATGGAACCAAAACACACACAGAGAAATATAACAAAGAGAATATCAATATAGAGAATACCCAACTTGAATTTTTAAATAAAATAGTAGAATATTGTAAAACACAAAGGGGTTACAATGGTGGCATTAATAGAGAGAGAGAGAGAGAGAGAGAGAGAGAGAGAGAGAGAGAGAGATGGTTGCTACAAACATTCATAAATAATATGTCTAAAGAATGTTATTTTAACATAAAGAAAGAACCCTAGAGTTTCAAAACCCTAAGGATAGTAAGTGCTAAAAGGTTTATGAGTCCCAAGTTAGTTGGTACATCAACTTCCTATTGCATAAATTTTGTATACAATTTCTATTTTGGTTCATAGTAGCTTGTTGGAAATATCTATTTGATGGCTACTAATTTTAAACAAGGCCAAGGAATTCCTTGGAAAGCCCTACCCCACCACCCCCACCCCCTCCCCTTAGGGAGTTGCAAGAAATAATTTATAGGACATCAATATGACTCAAAAAGATTCTAACCCAAAAACTTGTAAAATAAATCCCAAGGATATAGAGAATGGTTGATTTAATAGAAGAGGTGGGTGGCCATCAATATCCACCTATATCATCAAACATTATCATCTTCACCATGGACACCTCATGACCATGTTCCAGTATATAGGAAATAAGAAGGGTAGAAGACTTTGAAGCATTTGATATGGATGAATTGTTTTATTGAATCTTAAAAAGAGATAGGTTTGGAGGTTGAAGGAACTTAGGAACCAACCATTTCTCAACTCAATCAAAACACTAAAAAGAAGATTAAATATTTATCAATGCAATAAATAGATAGAGGATCTTGATTATCAAGACATTTTTCTTCATAAATTAAACATTGATGAGCTATAGTAATTCCATGTCATATATCCTATTTCCATTTAAAAGTAACATAGAATTTATGGATAATAGAGGAAAAATGGCTTTCTACATCAATTAAACACTCACAAAATAACTCATAATAATACAACCTGATAAAACACAATAGAACATAACAACTTGCTAACTCAAATTCTCGTTACTTGAATTGCTTGAGGATACACGAACAAAACCCATAAAACCTATGGAGAATCCACGAAAACGATCATGGACAATTCACTAGTACAATCTTTAGTACAATAGTTATATTAATTTTAGCTTAAAATGTGCATGACTAATTACTCCTAAATTTAGGTTCTACAGAAAACTACTAGAAACTACCAACTAAGTTGGAGTAGTTAATAGGCTTTAACACTCCCCCTTCATCACGACCACTACTATTTACTGGTATAAGTCATAAGTAATATTATAATACTTGATATTAAGTCAAAAAATGGTTTTGCTTCTACATGTTGGTGTAAGTTGTTTCAAGTTTTATGTTGTAATTTTTTTCCTCAAAATTTTATATTTTGCATGCTTGTTCTTCTTCTTTAGCTTTAGATTTACTCTAGTCTTCTTCTTCAATAGTTCTTCATCTTCAATTTTGCCTTTATATTTTCCTTCTTCTGCATCTACTTGTGTCTCAACTGCTACTATTGAACTTTTATGCCAACCTTTGTAAGATAAAGACAATATCTTCATTTTCAGTCATCTCATGTTCTATTATGCAAGAGCTTCAACAACTTTGATAGTTTCCTTCATTTCTTCCATTCCTTCTTCTCTTGTAGTTAGGATGGATCTTTTATATTCTCTTTCTTCCTCATTATACTTGGGTTATGCATGTCACTCTTCAAGAAAAAGTAATTTAGCCTCATAAGAAAATAAAAATTCCACTACTAGGTTTTTCTCACCTGTTGGTGTTGCTATAAAATTTGTTTTAATTTCACCATCTTCAACTTCAATTTCATCTTCCACAAATGTCTAGTGGGATTCACTGTTTGCATCATGCTGATACTCTATGTCTTGCACAAAGTCACATTTTTCTTTCATAAAAAATTTGAACAATTGTTTTTGTAGTGTTTAGGGAAATTATAACCTCCATGTTTTGTATACCTTGTGCTTTAAGAGACTCTTCCAAAATATCTCTAATTAATTTTGCAATATCAAAATCTTCCACTTCTCCTATTACAATGAGCACTTCATTAACAACTGCAATTCTTTGTAGCTCAACTCAATGTTGACAATGTTGCTCCCTCTCCCATTTTATGTCATCCCTATAATATCCCAAACCTCTTTAGCTCAACTCAATGTTGACAATGTTGCTCCCCCTCCCACTTTATGTCATCCCTAGAATATCCCAAACTTCTTTAGCTCTATTTAATATTGAATCTTGGGAAGAATGTTGTTGTTTGAACCTTGTTGAATGAGAAACAATGTTGTTGCATCATCCTTTCTATTGGATATAAATTGCTTGATTCATTTGATCTTGGGTCATAGCCTCATAAAGTGCTTGACATGAAGTTTCTTCAAAGACATACAAAACAATTTCCTATAACTCCTTTGTTCATAATATGTTTCTTATTTATAATTTTTTCCAACAAAAATAAAAATCTTTGAAATATACAAAAAAAAACAATAAATAAATATAAAAAAAACAAAACATAATAAATAATAAAAATTAAAAATTAAAATCTTAAGTAAAATCTACTACTCCACACAATGACTACCACTTTTATTGTTATTAGTTTTAACCTTTTTTATTTTATTTTTTTCTCAACTCTTTAATATTTTTATCCCTATTCTTACATTCTTTTAAATCAACATCCTACTCTTTGTTTTTTACTTTTACATTTTTGTCTTTTTTCTAATTTTCCCTTTATAATTTTACTTTTATTTTTGCCCTTTCTAGTTTTCCCATTTTACTTCTGAAATACCTACATTAATTAAAATCCACTTTATATATTGTTGGAAGTAAACTATAAACTATAAAGTTTATAATTTAGTATATAAACTATTCGGTTTTTATCATAGATAATCCATTAGAACCCTTTACATCAAATGAAATCTAACAATTCGAAACCCTTTATACCAAATGAAACCTGACGATTCGAAAACCTATCTTTTTCTTTTTCAAAACCACCTGAAAATATCTCTTCAATAAAAAAATTCCTTCATGCACCATAAGATAATATCTAACTTTGAATAAACCATTCATCAGCGAAAATGAAAAAAACACTTACCTCCAAATGAAAAACAAATTGCACCTCATTTCGACAACGGAGTAGAAATATCTACAACTTCAATATTTTTCAAAATAAACCACTCTTCAAACCTAACCTTCAATGGTTTAGATATCTTAGAGCCAAAACTAGAAGGTGTTAGTAAACAGACACATCGCTAGATTTAACAGATACACGAAACACACGGGGAGCATTGGATTAACACCGCCATTAATGGGGAGGGCAACAATCTCCCCTCTCAACTCGAGCCTACTTTAATTATTACTCTTTAAAATTTAGTAATAATCATCTTCCTCCTTTTAAAATACCCTTTTCAAAATCCCTGCTCATTTAAAATATACTTTTCAAAATTCCAACCTATAATTATATATGTTCCATAATAAATATAAAAACATATATAATGTTTTGACCTTTTCACATTTCACACACATACATATGTTGGTTTGAGAAAGTACTTGATGTATACGTGCAAGTTTGATGTAAAAAACGTTTCAACTCCAAACTCCACGGATCTCCACGTTTCAAACTCCAGCGACACGTTTCAACATAGATCCACGACCTTGTTTTTCTTTTTTTCTTGCAGCAACTATCTTTTAATTCCAGCTTTCCTCAGTTATTTCCTAGACAGATCCTTCAATAGCTCCTTATTTCCTGGACAGATCCTTCAATAGCTCCATGGGTAACAACCAAAGTTTTCACGAAGGCCACCAGGGTAAGGCAATGACACTAAGTGGCTTGCATAGTGGATATTAGACCCTAGCTCCCATACCAGTTGTTAGACCAAAACCCATAAGTGTTAGTAAACAAACGCATCGCTAGATTTAACGGATCCACGAAACACACGAGAGTTGAATTAACACCACCATTAACGGGAGCGCAACAAGATATTTACCATATAACCAACAAATCATATCGATAGTTTGAACACACTCCACTTGATCGGGACGCTGAGGTGACTATGAATAACAACCAACAATGACTCACTCAACAATAAATATAAAGTTGAATTAACACCACCATTAACGAGATCGCAACAAGATATTTACCACATAACTAACAAATCATATCGATAATTTGAACACACTCCACTTGATCGGGAAGCTGAAGTGACTATGGATAGCAACCAACGATGGCTCACTCAACAATAACAGTAGCATTTGTTGCAACGTGGATACCACTACCTCTCATGATAGGGAATTGTAAGTCCTAACAAGGATTTTTAGCACGACCATTATGCTAAATTTAGCTTATACATATCAACCAATTATTTTAATTTTACACTCTATAAGAAACTAGCAATTAACAAGAACGACACACGGAGTGATCAAAATATATTCAAAGTAAAAAAGTTATTAACTTTGTTATTATAAGAAGAGCTTTGGCGTAAATCACATGAAAAAGACCTTTGTCGACGCGTTTCGAACCAATTAGTGTGGTTCATCGTTAGGACAAGTTGAAGAAACAAATCTGGCCTAGCATGTTAAATAGACTGGGCAGAGACTCCAACGGCTACATCGGCTACATAACGGCTACATAACGGCTAATTAACGGCTAATTTTGACACAAGGGCCATGTCAAAATTATATTAATAACTTTAGTATTATTTTTATTTTAATAATCTTAAGATTAATAATATATTATTCTATTTCTATAAATACGTAAAGTTAGGTACAATTAAAACTTAAGAGAATAGCATCAAAACTAAAATAATTATAAAGGTTATTACTATTATATAAATGATTAATTTAATAATATCCATTCTTAGTCAATATTAATAATGGTAATCGGTTGTTAGGATACAAATCAAATATATAATTTTAATGGTAAGTTTAAAGCCTTAAATTATTCATTTATTAATTTATCTACTAAATATATATATAAATTAGTTTGTTAAGGTAAACGAAGAGAATTAATAATTATGAAGGTTATTATAAAAAGTTAAGTTAATTTGTATTTAATTTATTAATTAATAATATTATTATAAATATCAAGAAAATCTAAAAGTTAATAGGATTGTTT